>AFIV01000345.1:0-38480 GCA_000223765.2 Zymoseptoria ardabiliae STIR04_1.1.2
TACTATATATCTTTTTACCCTTATACTTTACGAGAGTCGATGTAGTACTTCTTCTTATACTAGTAATTACCTTCGCGACATCGGATTAAGCCTAGATACTTAGGATTATAGTCTAATTCGAATTCTTCTTCGACATCGAATAGATTAGGTATATTAGTAGGAGCCTTACGCTTCTCTCCGCCTCGTTGCCGGAAGGCGCTACGGTAGCTATACTTACGGAGTTACTAGGATGCGGTATAGACGATAGTAGTTATCGGTAATAGTAAGGTCGGTAATAGTAAAGCTAGTAATAAATTAAGGGTAGGTCGACAAACGAGAGGAAGATTCTTTAAGCTAAGGAACATAAAGAAGGCTAAGCCTTCTTCGTAGGCGGACCGTATATTACGTAAATGTTGTACGTAAATGTAAGACTATATATATAGCTTGCCGACTATTGTACTTATACTTACTTATAGAATTATCTCGCGACCCTCTAGGGGGCCTCCGGCGGCTACTATATAGAGCCTTTTTTCTTTACGCCTACGGTAGGCCTTAATCCATCCTATATATAATGTCGCTAGTATATATGCTATTGTTTACGTAGAATGTAAGAGGTAAGAGGTAACGTTAGTAGTAAGAATTTAGTACGCGTAGTAGCCGTTACGCTGCGCGTAAATGTTCCGTTTAAGAATGGACCAATTAGCGCATACGCTTAGTTGGAATTCTAGCCCGCTAACGGCTAAACTTCGGCGGTAAATTGGCACTCGCTTAGGGGGGTATCGTTCGGACGCAAGCTCCCTCTCTTACCCCCTACCGCTCTGCGCCAATAATCTTCGCTCCCTTCACAGCCCCAGAACACCGATACCCCGGGATCGGCACTAGCACGCCCGGGCAAAATTCTTGAGCCAAACACCGACACACGTGGCAGGGCATCACGTCTTGCCTGGGCCCTGGGATAACCCCAAGACTCGAGGTGGCTTGGACCGCTCTCCTCCCATCAATGCTCGTACATCCGACCACGGCCATCGGAGGGATAATCATTCTGCTCGTCCGCCCTGGAATGTAAAAGCAAATTGAGAGCAAATAATACCGCAACTACAATAGTAAGGCTACATTCCCATGTTTTTCAGTCCCTCTTCTTGTTTACCATGCCGCCAAAATCGTATGCTTCGGCAAGTCCGTTGCTCACTCTTCGAGCGCAGAAGATTTTGAGGGGCCTGCTTCTCTTTTTGGTAATCTGCTTGCTTCTGGTGACCCACTGGAGCTTTCCATCTCGTCCGGCAGAGTCAAGCCCATCCATCCATGTACAACACGTGAGGACGGGGCGTGGTGGCAGTGGGTAGTGTGCATCTCGAGGTGATGATGCCGAGCTGACTGACCCCACAGAATGGTACATTCCTCGATATTGGACTGACGCCACCTCAACATTCAGCTGCGACACCTCCACTGACATAGTCGACGCCGCCGAATGCGCTCTCCAGCTCGCTCTTGAAAAACAAGCATTCCTCGACAACACTCAAATTCCTCTCATCGCCCACCAGACGTCTCGCTCAGCTGATCCAGTGACATGGTCCTCACTCGTCCGCCGTTGCGTCGAGCGATGGCTGGCGGCTGCAACCATTCCGAATGACGCGGGCGCAGAAATGGCATGGTTCATGTGGGACGATGTCGGTGTGGATGCGATGATGCAGAAGTATGAGAGTCACTTCTACCCAGCGTTCTCGAGCCTCCCTTATCCGGTAGAGAAGGCCGATGCGTTCCGTATCTTGGTACTGAAGTGGTTCGGTGGTGTCGTAAGTCAAGACCCGGTCTCACTCTCATCCTCAACATCGCTCATCATCGGTAGTACGGCGATATTGACTCTCAACCGTTGAGGCATCCATCAAAGTGGGTACAGTCGAGCGACCTCGAAGCCTGGACCGATGAGCGAGGCCGTGAACACGCGCAGCGTCAGACATCACAGTCAGCGTATGTCCCTCCTCACGATGCTCCATCCAGCTATGTGGGCATTGCAAACGGATTGCACACCTCGAACAACACCGTCAACGCCATCTTTGGGATCGAAGCCGACAACCCTCCCGAACCTGACGATGCGTACTGGCGCATGGGCTATACGTATCCAGTCCAGCTCACGAATTGGGCACTGGCGATGGCTCCACACCATGCTGTGGCAGATCGTTTCCTTGTCGCTTTGACCTCGAGGATCCGGGATGATAGGGGTAGCCTCCCTCGCATCGATCCGTTGGACATCACCGGTCCTCCCGCGTTGACCCGAGCCGTCAAGGAATATGCGGAGAAGAACGAGGCGGATCTCGAATGGCAGTCACTGTCGGGCCGAAGTGACCATTCAGGCGGGCGGGCCAAGATTGTCGCGGGTGACATGTTGGTCCTTCCCATCACAGGGTTCAGCCCTGGTCGCGGACGAATTGGGAACATGGGCAGCCAGGCTACAAGCCACCCAGCTGCACGACTGCAACACATGGCCGCAGGTTCCTGGCGGAAGGCTGACCTGCAGGTCGAGTACGGCAAGTTCTGTCGGACTGTATTCGGCTTGTGTCGGGAGTGGAGCAAGTTTCCCGGTCCTTGAGAAATATGCGGAAGCTGCTGTCCATGAACGGCACACGTTGCTGAATGTCCGCGATTCCTCTCGCTCACGCCTCCTCCACAGCGAACCAGTCGTCTGGGTCCCCGGGGAGTCCCATTCTGTCGTCTCGTCTGAGTACCTCCAAATGGCGAGTCTCTCTCTTGATCAAGCGAATACCCGCGGCCAGACCGAGGACACAATTCTGGTAGCGGAGGTCGCCGCTGAACTTGGCCGTGATGATCATATCGATCCAGGAGTCTTGTGTGAACGGAACGCGAGCGAAAGGACCAGGGTGATGAAGCGTTTGGCTCGATTCTGGCAAATTCTGGAGATCGCTGTCAGAAAGATCAAAGATCACGAGGGCACGGCACTTACATTGGCCGCATCCCTCCTCCCACCTCGCAAGCGAGCACACTCAGCCGCGCGATTTTCGAACTCCTCCATGCCATACCGTAACGCCTCTTCCAGTTCAACAGTCGTGAAGTCGTTGACGTCCGGGAAGACGGCCGTATCGAGGTTTAGCAGCGTACTATACGGCGCCGTATTTGCAATCCAAGCGCGGAGAGAGATGAAGTCGGTCGGAGGAGAATGGCGGCGTATGGGCATTGTGACTGTTGAGGAGCGAAGGTCTAGGGAAACAAAGATGTTGCAATCAATAAGCCTGATCTCCCCAACAATGAGAAGGTAGTCTCCTGGTTGTCCGGTCGAGAGACATGTCTTGGTCTGGTGGCATTTCCGTCTCGCAGTTCCGCCGGCTCAGAGTCACCTATGCAGCAAGAGACCCAATCGATTGGCGCAGCTTGATGGGAGGTCAAAGCATCTCCTTTTCGTCATCTCCACGATTCACGCAGTGAAGCTCTTGTTAGATTTCGACTCACCGGTCCCCGGCTTTTGTCTTCGTCGACGACCTTGTCAATCTCTTCTCGGGCTGGCTGGCGACCTTTGCCTTCTTCTTCTCACGCACCTCATGCTTTACCTCATCACGCTCCTCATCCTTTGCTGCTCGCTTAGTGCCTGCTTTACCACCCCCCGACTTGCCCAAAACGTACGCCACCTTCTCCAGCTCCACCGCCTTCACTTCACCATCTGTATTCTTCCGCACCCTCGTAACTAGTTGAAATAACTCCAAGTATTCCTTCACAGAGTACTTGATTGGTCGATCCCAGCCCTTTCCTTTGCCCTCCTCCCACATTGACCAGCGGAAGAGCTCGTCGGAGAAGAATGGGATCTCATCCGGCCGCAGCACTGATAAAGCCAAGCTCGCCGTTGCCGGTCCGATGCCTCGTAGTTTCGTCAACACGGCAAGGGAGGCTTTGACATCGCTCTCGGCGATTGTACCGCCGGGCATGAGAACAAAGGCTTCGCGTATCGTGTTCGTGGTGATGTCGTCAGAATTGGACGCAACGAGATTCTTGAGAGCTGGTCGGAAGGTGCCGTGGGAGAGTTTCCATTCGACGAGGGAGATCAAGTCGTCTTTGGAAAGAGTCGGTGCTGATGACGAATTGTCCTCGTTCTTACGAGGACGAAGGTTGTATCGGAATTCGTCGAGCTTGGTCAGCTTGGCTGAGACGATTGACGGGTACAGTGGCAGATTGCTCTCAATGCAAGTCTTGAGAGCGGCCGCCGACAACGCGGGGAATGAAGACATCATGGTATCGAGAGGGTTGATGGAGTTAATGAGTTGGCGATGATACTCGAGTAGACGCCTCCACCAGCGGGAGATGTGTAAGCCGCCAAAGCAAGCTAAGCCCAATGCGTGAGCGTCTGTTACCAAAAAGTCGTTTACTCAACTGGTATGGGTGATATCGATACGATATGTGCAGGAGTGGCACGGTAAACGGCACTTCATGCTTCCAGTGGCTTGGGTACGCCGACTACAGATACCAACTTGAGGAGAGCTTCGCGAAGGCGACGTATCAGAGCTTGTCGGACATCTGGAGTGCTGTATTCGGCCTCAGATATGAGATAAGAGTAAAGATCAGCGGCGAAGTTGGGATGACCTCCAGCAGCGACGGCAGATATCTACACATGTCAGATCGAAAAAGGAGCCCAGCGTCTGACTAGAGGAAGGACACACTGCCAGAATATACCATTTATCGTCGCCGAGTGTTGTCGATGGAAATCTTTGCTCGAGCTCTTGGAACAATTCCACCGCTTCAGCGACCGTGGGTTCTGTCGTGGCCATGTTGATGATGAAAAGTGCTGCGATGGATGATGATGTACCGAAGGAGAGGTGCAGGTAAGTCGCAGCTTGCATGAGGGACAGGTCCAAGATATCTTTATTGGCATGAGAGCATTGGGGGTTCGAAAGGGAGGAGCTCTGTAATTTCGAAAGAGAAGAGCTTTGTAATGCTCATGCACTGATGTGGAGACACTCGACGTGGAAGTGCCGAACAACAGCTTAACGACACGAAGTTTTACCTGCAGATCCGCGAAATCGTACTTCTTGCTCATCCTCACCGTTGAAAGCACGTCCGGCTACATGTTTGCACAGTCACAGAGCTCATAGCACACACTATTCAGCTCTCAGCCCTCCACCTTCTTCATCTCAAACCTCAGCCCTTTACTCCAAACACTCGTAGCATTACCACTGCCATCCACCGCAAAAACAAACTGCTCCAACCCAACATTGCCATACGTCAACCTTGAGCCCGTGAACCAGCCAAGACAATCTCTCGTCACGAATTTGGAGACATCGGTGTCGACTTCAGTCTCGATCGTCGGACTCTGAGTCACGCCTGAGAAGCCGACCTTGCCGCTCAATTTGTCGTACAGGTTGTTGGGAATCAGTCGAGTGTCGTTCCCGAGAGCGAGATTGAGGACGCTCTTCAAGTCTGTGCTGTTGCTGTTGAGACTGGTCACTTTCAATCCAGGGAGGTCGTCAGTGGAGAGCGTGAGAGATGAGTTGAGAGTCTTGGCCATGTACTTTCCGGCGAATCTTCGCGCGGTTTGCTTCTTTGCAACCTTGGAGATGGCAGTAGTGAAGGTGTTGGACAGCAGATCAGTCAGATCCCGCTTCACATCGACCTTGACTTCCTTTGTGGTTGCCGTGAGGATGGAGAAGCCAAATTCGAGCTCTGGGACCAGCACGATCATGGCGTGGTACACGCCCCCTGCAAAGGGCGTTAGCGATACTGGCACGCAAGCAGGATGGAACAAGACTTACAATCGCCACCTTTCGTGAAGATCTCCATGGAATGCCCATTCACCTTCGCCCGGAAGATCTCCCACGGCATTCCGAGTCCTTGTGAGAAGTTTTCCAGAAAGCTCTGCGGCTTGAACCATCGGCGGGCGGTGACATTGGGGAGCAAGGTGCTGTTCAAGATTGAACGGCCTAGCTTGGCCATATCCTCTGTGGTCGAGAAGTACCCTCCGGCGCTGGCGAGGGTCAGCCGATGCGATTTGCAGAAGGACAATTGCAACTTACGACCCAGATGGTCCAAGATCGTTGTCCCACCCGCTCAAGGTCAGTCCGTCTGGGATCACGCCGTCCGACGCATTGCTCGGGTTGACGGCGGTTGTTGAGGAGACGTTCAGAGGCTGAGATGGACTTGTTTCCCGATCGAGAAAGTGCGAGCCCGAGCATGGCAAACCCATCATTGCTGTACATGGGCGGAGTTCGGTGGTTGCTCGACCGACCCTCTTCGGTGCATGTCGCGACAGATCCATTGGCACTTATGACCTGGCAAGTCGTGGTGTCCGCCGGTGGAAGAGAAGGGAACGCGCCGGGCAGAAGGTTGTAAAGATCCAGCGATTGACCATCTGTCCAGTGTCAGGCCGGATGCTTTACATCCATCAGTATATCTCAACTCACAATCACCCGCCACACCACCCAAATGGCTCGCCAACTCGCCAATCGAAATCTCACTCCAGTGCGGTACGACAACATCCAAATCCGAGGTGGTGACATTGACATTTTTCAGCGCTGGGAGGTAGTCCGTGACGGGAGCGCAGCTTATGCCAGCCCTCGCGAACGAGGAAGAGATACACCGTCAGCAGCTTCGATATTGACCTGACACGATAGACGGAACGGCTGTCAACCTGTCCGACGCCATCTTTGCTGTTCTTCACGGAGTGATCTGTATGACTCGCATTGAACTAACTCAGCGGATGCGTCTCCGCGGCATCAAGGCATCTTTTTCGATGACACTGAGCATGGTCCCGCAGGCCCGATAACCAGGATTGCCACATCGGGTCGATCATTAGCCTCCGAATCATGACGGATCGAGGACTGCTTCAGTCAAGCGCTGGATTGAGACTGTCGTCGATAATCGTGAGTCTCATTTCGTGAGCTAGGTTTGGTGAGCTGACGGTAGTCGCACGGTACACCTCGTGCACTCAAACTCAATGCTGTCAATCACCTAAAGCTCCACCGCCTTCTTGGCCATCTCCAAAGCTCCCTCGAATGTTGCATTGCCTCCGATAAAACCTCCAGCGTGAACAAAGATGCCACCGGGAACGCCAGACACTTCACTCAACGCTTCATCTCTGACCCCTCTCCATGCCTCGGGAAGACCCTTTCTGTTCTCAAACGAACCCGGCTCCAAGCTCACCGCACGAATGCGCCACTTGCTGGCCTCGTCTCCATTCTCCGCGAATAATGCGTAGAGTACGCTTCCTTGTTGTCCTGCCTCCTCCTCGAGCGAGTACAGATGGTCCATCCACGGCACACCTTCCGGCTTGTATGGAATGACAATGATTCTTCCTTGCGGGTCCAGTGCAGTCCGCGAGTTGAATGCCTGCTTGACGATCGCGCGAGCTGGCAGCCACGAGGTGAAGCGATCGCTCAGCTCGAGGGAGAATTGTTCACCAACAAATGCTGAAGCGCGAAGGAAGCGCAGATCCTCCTCATCCTGTGTCTTCTCCGTCTTGCCTGCTGCCGGCGGCTGTCCCTTCACACCTGCACCATCTCCCAACTGAGAGATGGGTGCGTGGTTGTACCGTCCGACCACACTCGCGATGCTGAAGCCTTTGTCGTTGTGTTGCTTCTCAATCCCGGCAGAACGCAGAGCGGCTGGGTCGTAGGCAGAGATGCCATTGTCGTTCGCGTCGAATGCCTCGACAAAGTCTTCGTAGAGCTTCTGGTAAAGGAGTTCGTTGTCCGCACTGTCCACGTCGAGGTTTGTGACGGCGGAGATAATGCGCTTGCCGTAATGCATCCAGACAAGGCCAGCGGATGAAAGCTTGGTGTGCTTTCCTGGAAAGGTGACGTTGAACTCGCGCTGGTGGTGATCGTAGCGTTTGGTAGAGTCGTCGTGAACGCCGCCAACATCGACGACGATGGAGCAGGTCTTGAGAAGCTCGGGGTCTCGGGTGCGGACCAAGCTGGCGGAGCTGTATTCGGGGAGGAGTCGGAGGATGAAGACGGCGAGAGCCTCATCGGCGTGGAAGTGACCGGAGTGAGTCCCAATGACGGGAGACGAAGTGCCGTCGGCCATTTTCAGACGTTTGTTGGCGGGCTCTGACATGAAGCGGTGGTGGGTGTTGTGGTGGGTGGTGAGGAGGGTGGTGAGGAGGTTGGTGAGGAGAGGTGGACGGCAATGTGGTCGTGCGGCGGTGAAGGAGACTGTGGAGGAGAATCGGGAGGCACGGCGGAACGAGTGAAGGGCGATGCGAAGGTGATGGCTCATCAATGGGCGTGTCGAACCTGAGGCAGCGACTAGGTAAGGTATGGTGTCTTGACTCTTGAGTGAATGTTTCGAACTTTTCACGTGCGAGCGAGAAAATGCCCGGGGGAATCTTTTCCAGGGTCTTTGATGGCGGCTGAATGAATATTTGGACGCCTTACTTCAAATGGCTAGCAGACGGCAGTGCCCGCGAAGTGACCTCGATGGATATTTGTCGTGCGCGCAGCCAATTTCCACCCACGGTGTTCAACTGACGTGACCGACGGGAGACTTGGACGTGCTCAAATGAATCACACTTCCATTGTTGTTGTACCTACTCACTGCGATTCCAACGGAGGCTCCTCCTTGGCCACGTGACCTGTCCCTCTTCCTACAATCTTCGCCATTCAAGACCAGCATACCAACACCGACCGCCCCGGGATTCCGCTCCGCCTTCGAATCTCAGTCCGTCTCTGATTGAGTTTGGTGGGGGCCGAGTCTGACGTCCAATCTGATCCACCCCAAGACAAAAAGTCGCTGAACTCCCGTCGTCCTCCACTAAAGGTACCTTACCTTACTTCCCTGGCCACTCGCTTGCTGCAGGTGCGACGGGGAAATCTTGCACGCGACCACCGTGCACCTCCCTGCACCTCACCTATTGCATGTGTGTGCGTGTGTCGCTGCATCCTCACCACCGGAACGGGCGCCTCACGTTCTCTCACCACCGCCGACACCTCCCTCCTCCCTCCATCCCTCCCTCCACACTCACCGGCGGAGTCCACCTCCACCGCTGCCGATCCAATACCACACCGCCGCTGTCATGATCCTCCGCTTCCTCGGCAGCGTCATCTTCCTCTTCTCCATCGTCTTCACCATCCCTCTCGCCTTCGACGTCGGCGGACGAACATGTGGACTGGCCTTCAGCTTGAGCCTTGCGACCTTTTACTTCTTCCTATCAACCCTACGCATCGCAACTCCCGACGACTCAAGATGGCGACGAGCTGCAGTCAACACCATTGCCTCCGCGCAGGTCCTGGTCATTCCCACCCTCCTCATCTGGTCCCTCAACAAATTCAGCGTCGACAGCGCCAACGATGCCAACTGGGTCTCACGCGCCTTTGCCAACACGACCAAGAGCATGGACAAAAATGATGCGACATTCGATGAGTGGGTGTTTGGACGAGACGGATTGCTGGAGCAGGTGCTGATCGGTGGATGGGACAAGCTACTGCGATACTCGACGCCCGTCTTTCAGCTCGTGGAAGGCTTCTGCAGCTTGCTGGTCATTCAAGCCGCTGGTCAAGTCACTCGCTACTTGGTCAACAATTCCGACGGAGGCGACACATGGATGGTTGGCTTGCTCGTCCCGTGCGGCAGCATCATTGCCAGCTCCTGCTACTTCATCTACCGCATGACCACATTTCCTGGACTGGACACGCAGGATGCCATTCTCATTGGCATCGCCATTGCCAGCGTCTTCTTCCTCTGCGTTTGGGGCATGGGCAGTGGACGTGGAAACGTAGTGGAAAGCTCTCTCCTCTTTGCCTATGTCACCCTCTGCATCTACCAAATCTTCACGGACTACCAGCCAACTCATGCTCTTCCCGCCGCCGCGATTCCTGACACTGCCGAATTTCCACCTCTTCCGCCTATCCTCATGGCCAGCTATACCACGATGCTGCAAGCGCTTTCCTCCCTGCCAAACACCATCCACTCCGCTTTTGGCTTCATGGTCGCCGCCGTCCAAACCGTCACTCCATCGGTCATCATCTCCTTGATATACCGACTCATGGTTCTCTACGCCGCGGCTCGCATCATTCCGGCCGTCCGTGAATCCGGCGCTCGAGCTCTCTCCGAGGATCCGTCGCTTGAAGATTCATCCGAAGGAGTGTCGACGTTGATGGGATTGCTGAGCTACTTTGCTCCCAGCATCTTGATCGCAGTGTACACAAGCCTGCTCATGCAGCATTTTGCAAGCGCGGCGGCGGATCATCCGGGCGAGTGGTGGACGAGCCAGGGCGGAGAAGGTGGTTCTGATATATCGAGGTGGGCGAACTTGGCAGGCACCATGGCATTGTATGCGGTCGAGTTGTACCTTGGCAAGGGCCATGACGACGGCCTCACGAGTCACTGGAAGATGGACTGAAGGAGTGAAGGCACTGTGGGAAAGTGGAATGGTATTGAGCAATATGCCGGACTCGGTCTACAAGGACGGCCGCGCAAAGCACGCTGTAAGAGGAAACGCAATCATCGAGGAAAGAAGACCACACGGAGTTCGACGAGTGGACTGCACAATCGCCTGCCAGGCCACTGCAGCTATTTTCTCGACGCATGCAGCGGCGGTGACATGTCTCCTAGCCCAGGCTCGAAAGGACGAAGGACGTTCCACATCTGAATGTGGTTGAAGGTAGCATGCCAACGTGGGGGCAGGGCTTCACTTCGAATGCAAGTGAAAGTGAAGGAGAGATGGGAGTAATGCTGGCCGTGGCAGAAGCAGGGTGGTGATGCCGTTTTGAGTTGAACACGATACCCCGAGAGCAAGCACTGATATACGATTGATTCCTGCGATTGTCAAAGTCTTCTCGGAGAAGTCTCGGAGCACTCTCCAAGCAGGATGTCATCTCGAACAGCGGCAGCGAAGCGTATTGGTCGGTACGCGCTCCAGTAGGCATGGGCAGGCAGTTATCATGTCGCCTTCTTCGTGGCTCTTCGCTCAGATCTTCTTCGGGAGCGGTTGTAAGTCCCTTGCTTCGTATTATCTTGTTCATGTTGCTGTTCAGCCATGTTGCGCTGTTCGCTTTCTGCCGCGACAGTCGCACCAAAAATTCATGGCGTCATGGTGATGACGGGAAGTTTGTCAAGTTTGTTCATCCACCTTCCACTTTCGGTAAACGCTCCATCATCCTTCCCTTCACTTCATTTCAGCACGTGGAAGCATTGACTGACTCGTCAAGAACATCGCATCTCTTGTCTCTTCGAAGTCGACTGTGCCATCACAGAGATCCACACATCACCCACGCTGCTCAACACCTCCACGATACTCTGAACATAACGTCACCAGCCATGGCTTCAACATCTCAGTTCGACGCCGGCGCGCTCTTCGGAGTGAATGACTACGTGTGTGTGGTCACTGGCGGAGCGACAGGTACGCTTTGACAGCCGAAAATCGATACTGCAGTATTCTAACATGATCCTCAGGCATCGGACTCATGGCCACCCAAGCACTCGCCGCAAACGGAGCAAAAGTTTACATCACCGGCCGCCGCATGGAGGTCCTCGAGACCGCCGCCAAAGCTCACTGTCCTTCTGCCAACGGATCAGGTCCCGGTAGCATCATCCCTATCGGACCATGCGATGTGACCAGCAAGGAAGATCTCTCCTCCCTCGTCGACAAGATTCGCCAGAAGGAAAGCCACGTCAACACCCTCATCATAGCCGCTGGCATCTCAGGACCCAAAGTCCAGCCGGACCAGGAAGACGCTACCGAGCTCAGCAAGAAACTCTGGGAGGGCGAATCAGTCGAGGCCTGGCAGGAAACCTTCAACACAGATGTCACCTCGGTGTACTTCACGTCAGTCGCCTTCCTACCGCTTCTCCAAGCCGCCGTCAAGTCGGAGTCTCAGGCAAAAGCTCATCCTCACTCCTCCTACCGTTTCGCGCCCAGTATCATCACCATCTCGTCCATGTCTGGCTTGATGCGTCACGCTCAAGGTCACTTCTCATACAACACGGCGAAAGCGGGTACAGTCCATCTTTCCAAGCTCATGTCGGCCGAGTTCCAGAAAGCTGGCATTCGTGTCAACTCGATTGCTCCGGGCTACTTCCCCTCCGAGATGACCACCAAGGAGAGCGACGACAGGAACAAGTCCAAGATGCCAGAGGGCAAGATCGAGAGTACAGGCCACGTTCCACACATGCGTGAAGGTAGGGATCAGGAGATGGGTATGGCTGTGTTGTTCTTGACGAGGAACGAGTATGTCAATGGAGAAATTCTGGCCATCGATGGCGGCGTGTTGAACGTCGTTGGTGGTCGGTGAAGGGTCGCGGAAGATGGTTGCAGGCGGGCTCGGAAGACATGACCGCCAGGCCGTCTTGCCCGTTGCGAGAAATGAGTACACCGACAGTGAGCTGAGCAGCGCGCGCGCGCGAACAGGAACAAGACGTGCCACGTCTGCTTCATAAGCAAACAGGGTGTATCGCAGGTGTAGGTTGGTAGCAGTATCCGAGGGATTGCCGTCGTTTGAGGTGGACAATCAGGATTGCTCGCCTGAGAGTCCGTTTTTGTGTGCAATGCAATGCGTGCTCGTGGTCTTCGTAGCGCTACGTATGGCTCAGTGCAGTAATGAATGACTTCGACGGATTTAGCAGCCACCATATAACCCCTGCGCAGGATAGCATCAGACGACGACCTCGAACTTGCTGAAGCTTTTGTGTCAGGATTGCATATTGAGACACCTCATTACCCTGTACAGGGACCTCAGGTGAATGTGTGAGTAAAATGATCAACTCGCTCGGCAGGACATCTCCACCAGACTTCATCAAGAGGGACAGGGTTCCGTTAATTCTCCTGGAAATTAGCACATTGTTTCCGCCGCGTATAGCAACCTGCTGCAACGCGGCGCCGTAATGACGCTGGCCGCACCAACCGAGACCATTGGATTGGTCGGAGCTGGAAAATCGCATGTGAGCGTAGGATCGACCGGATCTATCGAGCCAAGTTATACTGCAGAGTGCCTGGCAAGGCTGGCATAGAGTCGGCAGCACGCCGAACGCATGTTTGTCCGACTCGCGCAGATGAAACATGAGGTGACGCAATTTTGCCCGCGTGTTGCAGCTCGTCAGGATTCAGTCAGAGGGAGAGCTCATAAGATAATATTAGCAACCATGAGAGCCTATAAGACATTTCAGCGCTCGAGTGCGACCAAAGGACACTTCACAACCGACACCTTCCACCTGGACATCTCATCAACATGAAGACATTCGTCGCCCTCGCAGCTACGGTAGCGACAACTTTCGCTGCACCTGGCCGACAAAATCCAGCGGCGGCACCCACATGTACCGATGGAGGACAATTACACTGCTGCCAGGCGACCTTCACGGGCGCTGCGGCTCCGGTAACACTCGCGGCCGACCTGGCATGCTACGATCTCACGCCGGCGGTGTTGAACTGCGTAATCAGTGAGTTCGATGTCGTGCTTCCTAGAACTCTCTTGCTGACCTCGCCACCAGCCAACGCGCCAATCGACCCGGACTTTGGATGCGTCGGGGAGTATGCATGCTGCCAAGTCAACGAGCTCAATCCACTCCTGGGGCTGTTCTGTTCCAAACCGCCGGGCGACTGCAGAGGAAGAGAGGGTGGAAGTCCGGCATACTGCACCGATGTTATCAACGGCCGATTCGGCAATTGCACGGACAACGACGTCAAGAACAATCAGGGCCTGCTTGGCATTGGCGATGGCCTCCTTGGAGGCGGTAGCAAATGAAAAATCTTGAACGAGTGACGATAATTCGACGGAGGGCATCGAGTACTGGCGTCTGGCGTGCATGGATGCGCTCCCGGGACAATTTGAGAATGAAAGATGGGAAATGCGGGGGGCGAGGAGCGTCGAGCATAGCAGCCTCCATAATCATGAATATAATTTCGGCACTCACCTGATTCAGATCCCTACCGTGATCGAAGTCGGTTTGATTTCATACCGTGATCAAAATTGCGTTAATGTTTCCATAGGACTCCAGCAGAGAACAACATGATCCAGACTCTGGCATAACGCCTTGTGAAGCTGAACCAGACCCAACGTTGCTCTGCACAACAGCGCGTGCCCAGACGCAACTCGACCTCATTCCAAAGGCGTGGACGGACTTGAGTGTAGGACAAGTAAGCCGTGTATCTGAATTGTCTCCCGCTTGTTACGGTCCGGTCAAACCAGCACACCAATGTACTGTCCTCTCCCACCAGTCGCCGCTTCCAGTTGAGGCCATTGTACCAGAAAGCGATCGACTATCCTGGAAAGCAGTTTGCCAGAAAGACTCAACTTCTTCACCCTTGCCCATGATTCAACATAGACCGTGCGCATCTTTCCACGTGAATTGCAGCCTTCGATATTGAAGAACCGGAGCAGGATCGAAGTGAAGATCAGGATTGTTGCTGTAGCAGGACCATTGCAGAGAATGACATCCGGAAAGTCTCTTGAGCTATCGGAACATGGCATGAGAGCAGTCAGACATGCGACGAGACAGCGTAGGCAGGAGATAGGTGCAGTCATAGCGCTCTGATGGATCTCTCGCGCGCGTGGAACCGTGGAGATGGTATATGTGCCCGCAGAAGTAGTCGCTGCCTTGGCAGGCATGTCCTCAAACTGCCGTGCTCGATCTGCTGATATCCCGTCTCCTGAGCTCACCACCCATGTACGATGTGAAAAGTCCTCCCAGTCCATCTGTATCGCCGACTCCTTCTCATGCACGGCTCGGCTGAGCATGGCAATCATTTCCGCGGTATGTCCTCCACTCCCGAGCACTATCATCAGGTGGGTCGACGCTGAGGTGTCATGTCGGCGGCGTTCGGCTCTGTAGCGATCCGGGCTCAAGACTGTTCGCAGTCGGAGGGTCGTGATAAGGGCCAGGAGGAGGAGGAGGAGGACGGAGGAGAGGAGTCCGAGGTGGAGGCTAGTCACCATACCGGCGGATGACCTCAGCGGGCGAGACTGTCAAGGCATCATTGACAGCAATGAATCTGGAAGCAATGGATCTGGAAGGAGGGAGAAACGTGAGAAGTGTCAAGTGCTCCTTCTGTCGGGGACGGCGGAGCGGAGTCCGGCTTCCCGCTCCCGATCAACGTCACGTACGGAGAAACACTTTTTCTTCTCTCCTTGCCAACATCATAGACGATTGCACATTAGGCAGACTGGTGAGCATTCGTGCTCATGAAGATCTATCATGCACTCCAGCGGACGGCGCTTAGAGCATCATGCATGCACAGCTGGCACTCCGGCGAGAACATCAATTCTGCGTGCACTCCGCCGGTTGCAGACCCGACAACGACGCGGCCGGCTATACTGCGCAGACATGTAAGGGGTATGAGATGATCTCATTCACTTCGTACAGTATCGAGCTCGTTCGTGCACGAGCTCGTTGTGTCGGAGCTGACCTCGCGTGAAGATGTAAGTTCATACTACCAAGTCTCTGCAGGTTCTTTCTCTTCGATGTGCAGCCGCCGCAGTCTAAACATTACCACGGTCTTTCACTATCTACGGCCAGGTCCGCTTGGCGGCAGCGAGGAATGAAAGATCGCGGCAATCTCGACGACCGTGATGTGGTCTGGAATGCATGGCACGCCGGAGCCGCAACGCGTTGTGTCATGGCATCTGCTAGGATATCCATCCAGACCAGAACACATGAACGCGATCCCGTCAGTACACGGCGTGCTTACACAGCATGTCGCTGCGAGGTTCTGTTTTACTGCTGCTGTCTTGCGCAGCTAGCCCAATTCACGGTGTTCTACTCACGAAATACGTCTATCCGACATGTTCTTCGACCACTCGACCACCGCCGTCCTATGGATGGATATCGACCAACGGCTCTACCGTACCTTTTACATTCTCGGAATGGGCACCTACGACTTTCAACTCTGGCGCAGAAGAGACGGCTGGGACAAAACCGAACCCGAGCGATGATACAATGTCAGGCCCAGTCGATTACATGACTTCGGGGCTAGTGTCTGCGACTACAAGAACAACAGCGCCGGGCGACGACATTGGAGCGACGGTGTCTCCGGCAATGCCTCCAACGGATGAAGGCGGTATGTCGGAGCCAAGCGCATCGGCCACCATGACTATCTCGAATACTGTCAGACCTGCCTCCCCGTACTCTCAATCTCCCGAAGTCTCCCAGGCCAGCACCTCGACTGGTGGACCGACACCTATTCCTGCTCCGACATCATTCACTTCCACCGGACCGCTGCAGAGCAGCTCTGCTCCGTTCCCTATTGGACCCCTACCATACAGCTCAGGCGCTCTGTCCGGTCGATCGATAGAGAGTAGCTCAACGACAGCAGCCGCCGCCGGTTCGCCGACCTTTTCCTCAGCTGAAACGTCCGCTGCGATATCTGCGAGCAGTCTCGCGGACTCATACGACTCTTTGACCTCACTCGGCGAAACGGCCTCGTTGTCCTCGGAGCCGACACTCGTAAGCTTTGTGGCCTCTTCCCCCACTTTGAGCAATCAAATATCAGTCGAATCACCGGCTACGACGTCTCAGGTCAATACGGGACCTACATCAACCGGGACATCTGAATCGTCCAGCTTAGCGCCTCTTGTGACGAGATACGATATCTCCGGCGGAACGGTTGCAACCACGGTTATCGGTGGCACAACCTCCATCTTCAGCGCTAGTGGTACGGCTTCAACAGTCGTGAACGGCGGTATCACGACGTCGTACACAACCGGTGGCTCTACCCGAACATTCGTCGAGAGGCAAACAGCGCCAGCTTCTGTCGCGGATGCTATCATCGGCCCATGTCCGGACTTCAAAGGCAGGATCATCGATACGAGTAGTTCGAGCAACTTAGTCTCTTGCGGCATTGTCTGGAGAGGCACGCTCATCTCTTCGCGGGTCAGAAAGAGAGATGGCGATCAAGATTGCTCCGCAAGATGTGCTTCCGATCGGAATTGCGTCGGATATTCGTATACCTCGGACGAGCAATGTCGAACGTACGACTACATTGATGGTCAAGCAGATTGGCCAAGTCCAGCGTACTCTGCGTTGAGGCTTCAGGAAGAGGTTGTGATCGACAATACCACGGCCTCGTCGTCGACATCCTCCACCATTTTGCCATCGGCCAGCGCATCGGCCGTGCCAGAATCAAATTCCGTCAGCTACTCGATAGTCACAACGACGGCGCCTGCGTCAACTCTTACGACAACATACGTCACAACGCAAAGCGCTTCCACCGTTATTGGTCCTGGAAGTACGACCACGGTGATATCCGCATCGCCAACCACAATCATCAGGTAAGTGTTAGCATGCACTATACCTCAATCTCCAATCGAAAGCTGCGTGGCAGGTGTGGAGAGAAGTTGAGAACTTCAGCCTGGCCATACTCCAGCCGAGTTGCTGCAAATAAGTGCGCGCTCAAGACCGCGCGCCCTGAGCCGCTGATCTGGCGATGCCATGGATATCATCTTGCGGCACAAGGAGCTGACCACTTTACAGCACCACGACGCTTGCAGCTTCAACCTCAACATATACCGTCACTTATACTCTAACCCAGACGACGACATCAATCTCGAGAGAGCCAACGACAGTGCTGGTCCCAACTACGGAGATATCAACGCAAATCTCGACCCAGGATCGTGAGACCACCACGGAAAGGACGGTCACGACAGAGCCAACTACGATACGGGAGCCAACAACGGTCAGAGAATCTACGACGGTGGTTAGAGAGACGGAAGTGACGACCACCGAGCGGACTATCGAACGAACCATGGTCATATCAACTTCGCTCTCGGTCAGCACAGTATACAGCACATTCCCCGCGGAGACCTACGTGAGTATTGCTACGCTTTAACCCCGAATGCTTCACTGATTGCGTATGCTAATCAAAATATGGGCATAGACAACCACTTTCGAAACTACTTATCCTGCGTCATTCTTCACAGCGACCACAACTGCCCCAGGGGGGATTTCCACCTTCGTTACGACCGCAAGCGCCAGTACCGCTACGATTACGACAACTACTACTGCATCTGCGTCCACGGTTACCAACGAAGTCACCTATACATTCTCTACTCCTCCGCGGACGATCACTGAAACAAGCCTCACCATTCAGCAAGCTTCTACGAGAGATGTGACTAGCACTCTGCCCGCCCAGACTTCGACGCAGACTGTGACCAGCGTGCCACCGGCCTCAACGGTTACAACGGTGTCGATTAGCGTTGCTACTTCTATTCTCCCTGCCAGCACAAGAACTCTCTTGATTACTACGACCCAAGGAGCTTCCACGGTGACACAAACTTCCCTCAGCGTGCAGCCAGGATCCACGTTGAATGTTACATACACTAGAGATATTACCAGTACCCTGCCAGCTCAGACACAGACTCTGTCTCCGGAGACCGAGGTATGCCGTCGTTTCCATTTTTTTGACTTCGGGTCGTGAGAGCTGACAATACTTCTTACAGACCACCACCGCCGTCTCGACCCCGCCAGCATCGACGCGCCCAGCCGAGACCACGACATTGTTGCTCACGACTACGAAAGACGGCGAGACCGTGGTCAGAACCAGCTTAAGTGTTCGGCCAGCTTCAACTTTCACGCTCGATCGAAGTCAAACTGCCACCACGACTGAAAAGACCACTGCATCTGTTACAGAAACTTCTGTTCCTCCCGCGAGCACCATAACAATCCTTCAGACCACAATTCGAGATGGAACTACAGTGACTTCTACGAGCATTAGTATCCAGCCTGCTTCTACCAGGGAAATAACGACTACACAGCCGACGACTGAATCAATAACTCAGACGATCGACCGGTCAATTACACAAACGTTGCTAATTACCACAACACAGGAGGGCAGCACGATCATAAGTACGAGCTTATCCATTCGTCCGGCCTCCACGACTACTGCCATCAGTACCCAAAGAGAAACCTCCACTCTCGACCGAACCCAGACGATCGACCGGTCAATTACACAAACGTTGCTAATTACCACAACACAGGAGGGCAGCACGATCATAAGTACGAGCTTATCCATCCGTGTCTCTACCGAGACAACAACAAGCCTTAGCGTGCAGCCGACTTTCACCCTCGAGAGAACTCTGACGCAGCCTACTACTGCGACATTTACCCAGCCTACCACAGTCATCTCGACGCGTGATCGAACACTCACAGAGCGCACCACAGAAAGAACGACCGCCACAAGTACCCAGAGAGAGATCTCAACCCTGGATCGAACCCAGACGCTGGACCGCTCTATCACTGAAACCACTGTCAGCGATCGGCCAACAACCGTGATTTCTACGCAAAGGGAAACCTCAACTGTTGACCGGACCGAGACAGTCGACAGATCAGTCACCGTTGAGAGGACTACAACGACTCTTTCGTTGAGCATTCAACCGGCAAGCACAATAACCATTCTCCAGACCACATTTAGAGATGGGACTACGGTGACATCTACGAGCATTAGCGTTCAACCTGCGAGTACTGTGACCTCCCAACTTCCTGCCAGCACAATCGTCTCGACATTCGTCACTACAGCTCGGACCACTATTCCCGCAAGCACTCGCGAGGTAAGCAACCGAATCGGAAGGCATCGAGCATGTCTCGGAAGCCTTTTCCATCACCCGCATGGCTTATACACCTGCTGACGTTCATACTTCGGTTTTGAAGGTCACTACTACGCTCCCTGCCCAGATCACGACGGTGTTGACAACGCTACGCGATACCACGACGGCCCCAGCGAATACGATCACCGCGACCGAACGCACGGTCTCCATCAGCTCAGCTCCAGGGCAGACATCGACAGAAAGGCAGACCCAATCTCTCACGGCTACAACGACCCAAGTTTCAACCCTCGAACGGACTTCGACGCTTCCTGCCAGCACCATAATTTCAACCCTCGAACGGACTTCGACGCTTCCTCCAACGACAATTACATTCACCCAGCCCCCCACGACCATAACTAGATCAGTGACTGGGACTCTGACCGCCACGGCTACTGTCACGACGACGAATCTCGGACGGGTGAGTGGTCCCAAATGCAGAACATCTGCGTGGTCCGAAATCATCTCGGACACCGCGCCTTTGTTCATTCCCGATTGCCTACGACATTTGCTGACCTTGCACGCTTTACTTTCTAGGTTCCTGCACCGTCTGGCTGCGGCAATCAAGGACTCGAATATGCGGTTGCAAGCAATACAGAGACCGCCCCGGGCGCGGCCGGTACCTGGCCTGGATACGTCCCAGAGAACCTCAAGACGATCCCTCCCTACTACAACTCCACAACACCATCATTCGGCACAACTGGAGTGGCTTGTGACAGCAATACCCGACCCACAATCTATGGAAATCCTACAACGATTTCCTGCTACCAATACAGCATCAATCATCGAGGGTACTTTTACACGTACGCTACAGGCAACTGGACTTTTGGATTTACCGGGGTGGACGACATTGCCTTCCTCTGGGTCGGCCAAAAAGCGTACACGGGCTGGACACGGGCCAATGCCGATGTTTCGGCTTTCTATGCGATACCGGGACAGGTATCTCTAGCTTTGGAGCAAGCCACGTACTATCCAATGCGGATTGTCTTTGGTCAAGCAAACGGAGGATCCGCATTTCAATTGGTCATCACAGATCCTTCGGGTGTGGTCGCCTTCACATACCAGTCTGCCTCGCCTTACTTTGTGCGGTACTCCTGCGACGGCGTTACAGCGCCGAGATACAATCAATTGTTTGGAGCGGAGACATAAGGGCAGGCACTTCTTCAGGGCACGCCGTTCGACGCCGGAAAGCAAGTTCGCCTTCACACGATGGCTGGGGCTATGCCACTAACGTTGAACAAGTACCTCGGAAACCTCTGTCAGATCTCGAGACGATTCGAAAGCGATCTTGACACGATCCAGGCTGGCTACCCTGAAGACCTCGCCGAGATACAGCCAACCGTTCGGGGCGGAGACATAAAGGATGTGGAGTGGGATTTCAGAGGTGGTCAGGCACTTTTGGGGAAGGCGGTACGGGGCATGTCCGAATGTAGCATATTTTGACATCGAAATTTCCTTGAGTTAGGTAGTCTTGAATTTTCATTAGCATAGATCATCCATGCCTCTGTGCCTCCAGTTAAATTGCATCGTCCAAGCTAACCGAGCGGAACATGTGCCTTCAACATCACGCCGAACGTTGGAAAGTGAGCATTGGGGTCCGTACTGAGACCATTCGTATGAGCCCCGCCGATAACAACTTTCTCTGCTGTCGATAGATCTGGACCGTACATGTTGGACAGGTAGCTTGGAGTGCGCAGTCCCAGCGGAAGCATGGAGATAGCAAAGACTTTCGGATGTGAGCAGGGTCAAAGGAGGTGTGCAGTGCCAATGACACTGTACGTTATCATACGTCTTTACTTCATGATTTCGCTCAAACTATGACGCTCGTGTCGCGCTTCGTTGGTTTGGAATGTGCAGTAAGTGCAAGAGAACGGAGATATTGATCTTAGGTGATGTGAATGTAGGCGGAACCAAAGCAGCTACCATTGACACTGTCCTTCTCTTCGACATCCACGAATATCTGCATGCGAATTAACAGGAGCAGCAGATGGGTTGGAAGCTGCCGAGACAGAGGCAGCGGAAGATACGTCCCCAGCTTTGGGCTGTCGATTCACAACGCCGCCTTGAACGGGAGTCTGGTCTGGAACAGCCGCGAGGGCCGCCGCGAGCATTTCTTTAGTCTCCGTCTCACGGACGAGGAGAGCGTCGCGTTCGGCTTTGAGCTTCTGCTGCTCGGCGCGGAGATCGGCGATGACCTCTTGAGAGGTCGGAGCTAGGACCGCGCGCGGAACGAAGAAGCTTTGATCGAAGCGGCCCTTTGGAGCGGCGGTCTTCTTAGAGTTGCCCTTGGGATCCATTGCGGGAATGCGAGAAAGAGAGAGAGAGAGAGAAGCTAGGTCTTTTAGTTGGTCTGCAAGAAGCGTAGAAGCGAGCAAGTGCGCGTGAACGTCGTGTGTGCGTGGAGCGTCCGATTGAGAGTGATTGCTGTGAGTGTAGTTCGCTTTGGTGTTGCTCGTGTTGTTGAATTGGAGAGAAACAGCTGGAGGTTTGGAAGATCCGCTATTAAGAGTGTTCATCTTGTTTCTGCACCTGCCATTGCACTAGAGAGGTAGGTATAAGGCTCCATTGGCAGGAATTACTACTCATTGTTAGTGGCGCCAGAGACAAGATCGACTGCCGGTCAGAGCCTCGCACGAGAACGTGGAAGTCGCTCGTCAACCATTCACTTGTGAATCTCAATTTCGACAATTGTGTGCAGTTCCACCTCTCTCCGTCCGCCCATCGTGGCTACTGTGCAAGCTGGTAAGCATCCGCCTTCCTTGCATGCTGGATGGAGACTGTCGTATCTGGATCCGGATCAGACCTGCTGGTGTAAGCTGTCCATCAAGCATCCGCTTTCCTTGCATGCTGGGTGGAGACTGTCGTTGGATCCGCGGATCTTGCATCAGACCTGCTGTTCGTCAAGCATCTGCTTTCCTTGTGCCTTTTGTTAATACCTAGTGGTCAATGCGAGTGGTCAATGCGGTAGAGCAAGGGCTATATCTTAGAATCCCCTCCACCTCTTCTCTATCTTCTTTTCTTTCTCCCAGACACCAACACTAGCAGCAGCAGCAGCAAGAACTCGGTATGTTATCCCTCTGCCCATTCACATCATTCGCATCCACACACTCTCCCTGCATGCCGGTCTCAATCAACAACATGCACACTTTCTTTTATTGGCGATTTGTCACACGACATCGCCAGGCACAGCGTGCTGACATGATGGAAATGCAGTTCGAAATCAACAGCCATGGCCGCCTCGGATGGATATCAATCCGCCGGAGGCAGTACCTCGCAAGGGTGAACGAGAAGGAAGCTCAATGGGCCGCTCGCAAAGAAGTGCAGAGGCTATGCTGCTAGAGTTGAGCATATGCCTCTAAAACCTCTTGCTGGATGGACATCGATGTGAGCTCGTAAGCGGGAATGAAAAGACGGATGATCCAGTACTGCATAACACTCCACTCGACTTGCGAGGCAGGCAAGCTGGCACGACTGCCCTGTTACCTTGCGTGCACACCGTTAGTTGCCTGCCAAGTGGCATGTATGCGAACATGTACGCTTGTTGGGCATGTTCTGCTAGTTGACGTGCCCGGCTATATAGCATGTCCTGCCATTCGGCATGCTCGCGAACATGGAAGCCTATTTGCCTGGTCCTGTCAGCTAACATACACGTCTACTGACCGTGTCGGGTGTCCTAGCATGCACGCCTCATTCGCATGTCCTGCCATTGAACATGTCCGCCTACTTAGCATGTCCTGCAAGTTACCATGTCCGTGTGTCTAAGGTAGTGTGTCGGGCCACATAACGTGGTCATCTGCTGGCACGAATGTTTAGCGTGGTATGCTGACGTACTGCACGCCTGTTGGGCCGGTATGCCAGTTTGTATTTCTTGTGTCGTGAGCAAAGCTGGCCGCAAAGACGAACAGCTCTTGGGTGAATTCATATCTGTTTGTAACCCTTCTCAGTCTGTCCGTCGCAGAACTTCTCCAACTTGGGCATGAATCAAGGCTCGCAATACAATGCGAAGGTCTCCGTCCTTTCTTCTTCTTCCGCGTGGTGCTTCCTGGATGCAAGTTCTCCTCGTTCTTGACTCTCGAAACTGCCACGTGAGAAGACTTCCACCTCAGCCTGTTGGCTGACTTGTCATAGGACCGCGATACAGCGCCAATACCCTGCCATCAGATGCATGCTTCGACATGACACCGTATTTTGATGCTCACAATTTCGTCGTTGATGTTCCATGGTTTGTGCGCATCCGTAGCAAAGCACTCCTCAAGCGAAGACACCCTGCAGACAGACGCCTCGTATAGCTCGTATAGCATCCCACCCGACAACATCCTCGCGTCTCGCGCTTGACCACATCACGCTCATGAATCAACTACACATATCTCAACTCAGAACTTGACAAATCTGATCTGCGCTTCACGAGAACCATGGCAGTAAAGCGTACAGCGCTGCTCATTCCGCGGGCGGATTTTGCAAGAAGCCGGTCTGTTACTCATCGGAGCTTTTCGGCCGCGATACCACGTCGGACAGATGGCGTCTTCACGGCGCTGACGAATGAGCGGGTGCAGATACCTTGGGTTGAGGCATTCCGCAAACAGCAGGCCGAGAAAGCGACGGGTGAGAAGGCTGATGGCGGAGGTCAGCAGCAGATGATGAAGGTCGAGCGGGATTTGACGCCGAGGAAAATGTCGGACAGCTACCACAGTGTTGTGCGTCTCAAGTCATGCTCAAGTCGCAGGAGGCTTTTCGTACGAATTTCTGCTGACCAGTCCTGCAGATCCTACCTCTTGCCCAAGACCCATGGCTGCTGGACACCTACATGAATGCCACAGGACAAATCCGCATCGGCCAGCTACTAATGGACCTCGACGCCCTGTCCGGAGTGGTAGCATACAATCACACCGGAGACGGCGTCTCCACAGTCACAGCCGCTTGTGACCGAATCACCATCCTCAATCCTCTCACCGAGATCTGCGATCTTGAGTACAGCGGCCAAGTGACCTACGCTGCTGGCCGCAGCTCCATGGAAATCACGCTGCAAGTTGCCAAAGCGCCAAAAGACGGCGTCAAAGCTAAGCCAGAAGATGTGATGATGATCTGCCAATTCACCATGGTCTCTCTCGACCCTGCCACCAAGAAGCCCGTCAACATCCCAGCGGTACGCACCGACACCGAGGAAGAAAAGCGACTCTTCTCAGAAGGGGAGAAGAACAGCAAACTTCGCAAAGCTCTTCTTCAACGCTCCCTTCTCAAACAAACTCCCAACGACGAAGAATCCGACCTCATCCACGCCATCTGGCAAAAGCAGCTGCAATATCACGATCCTAACGATCCTTTACGGCAGCCCGCGAATGTCGTAGCGATGGAGGCAACGAAGCTCAGTACGGCGAGCATCATGCAGCCCATCAACCGCAATCGCCATCAATTCATGATATTTGGAGGATTCCTGCTCAAGCAGACTTTCGAGCTGGCATTCTGTTGTGCTGCTTCGTTCGCTCACGCAAGGCCGACATTCGTGTCTCTCGATCCGTCGACGTTTCAAAATCCTGTCCCAGTCGGAAGTGTACTGTATCTCACCGCAACAGTCGTCTACACCGATCCTCCCGTCGTTACCGGCGAAGCCGACACACCTTCTTCGACAGAAGCAGGCCGCACAAGGGTCCAAGTCCGAGTCGATACGAAGGTCAGAGATGTCGAACACGGCCAAGCGAAACCTACGGGACAGTTCAATTATACGTTTACAGTGGAGAGGGGAATTCAGGTGATGCCGAGGACGTACTCGGAGTTTATGATGTATGTGGATGCGAGAAGACGGGCGAGGAAAGTGGTGGAAAGTATGAAGGATGGGGAGACGGATGATGGGAGGGGAGAGAGGATGACGGAGTAGGAGGAAGCGAGGCTTGGGGTCATCGGTGCTGAAAAAGATTACAGACAATGTATATACGGCGTGAGATGGCCGAGACAGCGTCTTTCGTGCAGCGATACGTCGGTGACTGGACAAGACACATCGGTGGTATGTGATCGCTTGAATCGCGCCGGACGAAGTGGTCTTGGTTGGCTTGGAGTGTGCTTTCTGAGCGAGAGCACAGAGGTGCCTGATGAGGCGGCTAGCAGACAGGCTACCCGGGTAGGCAAGACTGAATGTCTATACTGTCACTCGGCAATGAGTCTTGAACTGCGAGACGCAGGAGTGAGGTTCGTCAAGCGCCGGAAGGTAACGAGGAGCTGCTAAGACATCGTCTGAGCTTCGTGCTTTTCAAGCTTCCTAGATATCTACTCAGAACGGGATCCATGATCTCTCTTCAATGGCTGACGAATCTCCTCTAGCACGATCCGCTCCACTCCCCGCCCTGTCGACTATAGATCATATCCTGCTGGAACGCTCCTCCCGCGCGCCTCAAATCAATCCGGAGGATGCAAGGCTGTATCGTACTGCCAACTCCATGGAATACTCCGAAGATACTCATACACCTCCACCGAGTCTGGAAATCCGCTCTGCCACATCTCAACCCTTCTCAAGACATTGTGTACGCAAGCTCCCACCTTGCCCATCCATTCCGCGGACGTCAGGTCTTTTCCCATGGCCAGTGTCGCGGCTTTGCGGCTCGACGCATAGGCGATACCTCGCTCGTTGGCCGAATACATGATGGCCTGCCTTGGCCTCACATCGTTTCGACGACCGGCCTCTGACATGGCCCTGACCTCGCAAGTTCGCTCGAAATACATGGACCTCAAACAATAGTTCCGAGCTTTCAGGTTCCGAGCGAGAGACTCGTCGATCTCGGTCCTTTTGTTGAAAACGGCAGGAATGACAATCTCGCAATCCATCCACAGTTTTGTCGCCAGGCCTTTAAATCCTCGGGTATGTAGGATCCCTTGCACGGAGCCTTTGTAGTGGCCCTTGGCATTCGCGAATTCCGAAAGGTCGACTATACTCTGGAAGACGCTTTCCAGCGGCAGCGACAGTGCTTTGCATGGTTGATGCAGGTGCTTCCAGAAGTATGCAGCGAGCAGCTGGCGTTCCTCCGGCGTAGGCCTGACCGGCAGCGCACTCTCGAGTTCCCGCGTCGCGCGCACCATGAAGAGGAAATGCTCACGGTCAACAGCCGAGAGGTTTGGAGCAGAGTCCCAACTCTGGTAACCGGCTGCGAGCGCGAACTTGAGCATATTTCGAATGCGTCGAGTCTGAACTCCAAGGCGGATCTTGCCTCTGCACTCGTGTCAAGAGAGTTCGCAATATTCTGGATCCTCTGCCGTCGGATATGATCTGTTAAGCGGTCGAGCAGTGCATCTTGATCAGCTGCGCGAGCCTGGCTTAGGAATGGCTCTTGTTCAGTGGCCTCGTATGCAGGCGGTGGATCCATCTGGTCTTCCATCTGCGGGAAATGATTGAGGGTAATAGAAGAAGAGTAAGTGCGAGATTGTGCAAAAGACAACAGATATACCGGTGCGTCGCAAATCTGTGGTGTACCCAACCACATGCTTCCGGTAGAACCAGATCTTAGAGTAGGGGCATACCAGCGGTGATAGCTTTGGCCGCCTGATGCTCAGTCACGTAATTCATCCCATTCTTTGCACTGCTGACCGAAGCAAGCAGAGTGGTTTCATGACCATTGAAGAGTGCATACTGCGAGAATGGCAGGTCCCGGCGCTGTTGGGCGAAAATGCTTCTTATGGCGTCGTGAGATCTCGGATCCTGAGCTTGTCAGGTGGGATCTCGTACCTCCATGGCCGTGATCAAATAGCACCACGTAGCTTGGCCTCTGTTGGCTCGGATCGTACAGTGTGTGTCGGAGAACGGAAGTGTCGATGGTCCAAGGTCGCTGCTCTGTTTTCGCGAAAACACACCCGACATGCCTCCTGGAATTACACCTCCTGTCTCTGGCGCAGACTATACACACCACGCCATCGGATTTCGATACAAGCTTCGTAGTTTGAGCGGGATTACGGAAGTACAGAGATAGACATGTTGTTGCACATGGACCATCTCCGACATCTCGTAGATTCACAGCCACATATCGACGCCACAAGCGCCACGAAGTTCGAGCTGAACGAGATCCTGACAGAGCTTGAAGGAGTAATTGAACGTCACCTCTTCCTCTTCCTCTCTCCTTGAACTCAGCATAGCACTCGCTCCGATTTGCATGCGGAGCTCCGTCTTCTGCCGTCATCGTCCTTCGCGCGGCTGCTATTGAATCTACTGCTGCACTCCCCTCATTCTCGCGGCCCGACCAGCCATACATCTCGTTCATCTTCAGACGGCGCCGCGGCGACGAGCCGGCCAAGATGCATGGCGGACATGATTGCGAAGTGTCGTGTGAAATGCAGGTACCGTCCTGGCCGGCATGACTGCCGTCTTGGCTTGGCCGTGGAAACGCGCCGGTACCTGGTAGTTCTACACTTGCAAAAGCCAAGCGCAAAGCTTCCGTTCAACATCCGGCGGCCCAAACCCATCTCCACCAACTTGGCACCAATGTCTTGGTCGCGTGCCTTGGTAGATCATCGAGCCGTGGCGGTGCAGCTCGCTGATTGAATCAAGGTTCGCGCAGAACACTTCTCGACCGTCTCTTGCCATGGGTATCTTCAGGTCTTCCTGCACCACGATGCGACATTTGGCAGTACACCAGCACCTCAATGCTGTCGTACAAGGGTCATGGGATATCATGGCCGTTCCTCAAAACTAAGCCCGTGAGGGGACTGCTGGCGACTGTCCTCTTCCTGATATCCGCTTCCCTTTTGCTGCAATTCCACACGAGCACACCAGCTGTTCTACCAGAGGACACTGTCATCGAGCCCATTCCGGATCCTCCCAAAGGTCGACTACATCTCCTGATCCCCGCGACGAGCACCAATGCGGATCTATGCAAACTGCTGCTCTCCGCGCAGATCTTGGGCTATCCCACGCCCGTGCTCATCAACTACGGCGATCACGAAGAGGAGGATCCATACAAGCAACATTTGGGCAAAGTGGAGGGCATTCTCAGATACCTCGAGCAGATCGAGTCGAACGACGAATATGCTGAAGACTTGGTGCTGATCATCGACGGCTTCGATGTCTGGTTCCAACTCCGACCCGATGTGTTGATCCAGCGTTACTACGACGTCAATGCGGCGGCGGATGCAAGAGCTGTGGAGACGTATGGGCAAGAACTGGTGGACGAACATGATATCCGACAGACCGTGATCTTCGGTCCTGACAAGATCTGTTGGCCAGTGGACTTCAGTCGTCCTGCGTGTTGGGCTGTTCCGCAGAGTCCATTCCCGGACTCTTCATTCGGTCCGAGGTCGACGAAGGACGACGCCGATGAGCGAGAAAGGAATGCGGCGCAGTGGTTGAACAGTGGGACGGTGATGGGTCCTGCCCGGGACATGAGGGACGTCTTCAAGGTCACTCTAGAAGAGATTCAGTCGAACTACCACGGTGACTCGGATCAGTATTACTTCTCCGGCATCTTCGGCGATCAGGAGTATGCTCGGATCCAGAGAGTTCCTCATCTCCTCCAGGCGGCCAAGGAAAAGAGCATGCAGCTTCGTGATCGGGAGGATTTCAGCAACGGCTCTCGGTTCGAACCACTTCTGTTTGGCCCAACGAAGGAGTATCATATTGGCATCGACTACTCGCTCTCTATGTTTCAGACGCTCGCATTGTAAGCAAGCATTGACTTCACCTCTCGGACATTGAACTGACCGTCCTCCCAGCTGGCGACAACACCTCTCCTGGATCCGCACAACCGACATTTGGATACCTCCTACCGGCTCTCCCTACCCACCATCCAGCGCCCACTTCTTCAGCCTTCCTGCTGATATCTCAGCCTCCACATCACCCTACGCGGCTCTCGAGTCCAGCCATCCACAACGCAACACCACTTGGTCCGAAGTCCCGCTCGCTTTCAACTCCATCACTCACCAAATACCCGCACTTCTCCACGTCACCGGTGGACCGCACGAGAAAGAATTTCGCCGAAACTGGTGGCAAAAGCTCTGGTTCCAGTCCCATTCACGCGAACTGCGCGAAGCAAGCCTGTTGCTCGATCAGAGACAAATCTCCATTGACACGATTGGGGGAATTTTGTGGTTCAACGCGGAAGCAGATGAGATTGACAGGGAAGGGATTATTAGTGGAGGCCTGGGAGGGGTCTGGACCGATCGCAGAGGATGGTTGAGTTGGAAGAGGATGTGTGGACCTATTGAGGAGGGGATTTTTGAGGTGCCGGATCAGGAGTGGTTTCATCCAGGGCCGAAGTGGCCGGAGCCGGAGCCGGAGCCCGAGTCGGTGGTGAACGATACTGCTCAGCTGGCCCCGGTGGTGGTCGGTGAGTTGGGAGACGAATCAGCGACGCCGGTCGACGGATCGAGACTTGCGGATGGTCGGCCGGCTCCTCCTGCAGAGAACGTGGAAGAAGCACGCGAACAGTCTGCTTGGCCTGGCATCCAGCCGGCCGCCGACGCCGATGTCGAGGAATCTGCTCTCACGAAAGAATAGGCAAGCTGGCGGGCGAGCTTCCTGCTCCTACAACATTGGGCGACGAGGCAGGTCCTGGATCTGACTTCCTTGTCCCGGATGTCCCGAAGTGCATCGATGAGCCTTTCCTTACCGCAAAATCCCGTGGGCGAGGAACAATGACCCGCTGGTATCAACCAACACGTCCTTGAAGGCCGTGTCTCAGTGATGTCGGAGCCGTGATCACGATTCACGAAATACGTAGAATGCATAACAACCCACTAATGTCTATAGCAAAAAGCACAACCTCACGATGCAGCACATTGAGCACGTCGGGATCCTGCACAGCTTCGGGACGCAAAAACGTTTGCCTTTGTTCCACCACTTTTGTCTCTTGGCCACAGCATCCATCCACAGCGCAGCCGCGGGCGCTCGTCGCTTAGCGCCAAGCTTAGCGTGGCAATGTGAGCCCAGAGGCGAAAGCATATTTACGCATTCTTGGTAAGGTTCCACACGCCGAGGACACAGCTCAAACTCTGGATCCGCTTGCCGGATCGCCAAGAACATCCATCCATCTCCGTCGTTGCGCTTGTTCAATGTCTCATCAGCCCATGGCTTGTTATTAAGTTGTCAATCGCAAAATGGATCCTCGAGGATCTTGATCGATCAGAGCCAGCAATCACTCGGGACTCAAAGTGATGGCGACCAACAGCGTCCGGCTCATTGCCCTCGCGGTACTGTCATGGCTCTGCATCGCCATCTACTTCTTCCTCGTAAGCAGTGCACAATCAAAGACAATCGCAAACATTCACTGACAACCACGCAGCCTCAAAGATCATCGGAGCCATACCTCTCCTTGCCCTCCCACAAGCATGAATCCGCGATCTCACCTGCATCGTCCTTGCCCTCCAAACCCGCCGCCCTTCACCTCATCGTTCCGGCCTCCAACCCGGACCCAAACTTGTGCAAAGTGCTCCTCTCCGCCGGCATTCTCGGCTACCCATCTCCGGTGATCGTAAACTGGAACCACACTTTCGCCGACACTCGCTATGTTGAAGGCGGGTCTCACCTCGCTAAACTCTCCGGCGTGGAAACCTACCTGTCATCTCTGGAAGATGCCCAAGATGAGGACCTCGTGCTCATGGTCGACGGCTACGATGTATGGCTTCAACTCCGGCCGCAGACTCTCATCTCTCGCTTCTACGACATCAATCGTAAGGCTGACGAGAGACTTGCGAAAGAACTCGGTCCTGCGCAGGAGACCTGGAATATCCATCAAGAAGTAGTTTTAGGCGCGCAGAAACGCTGCTGGCCGTGGACTTTCGACGACCCACCTTGCTATGCCGCTCCGGAGTCCACACTGCCGGCGGACATCTACGGACCGGATACCGATACAGATATTGGATTCGAACCGAATCCGTACATCAAGTTCCGGCCACGGTATACGAACTCGGGAGTCGTAATGGGTACCGTGAGAAGTATGAGGAAGATGTTCCGCCAGGCGGTGATGAGGCTGGAGAGTAGCGAGGGCGAGAAGAACATGGGCAGTGATCAGTATGTGCTGGCGCATATCATTGGAGATCAGAACGTGTGGCGGGAGGCGGCGAGGAGGGATGAGGAAGCAAAACCGTCCAAGGCAGGGAGGGGTTTGTCCAAGGTATTTGGCGGCCGTGAGAAGAAGCCGGTAAAGGAGGCTATCCGCTATAATGAGGATCATATCCAGCAGGTTCGCGAAAAAGCTGCTCGAGAATCGGACGGCACGCTGGAGTTTGGCGTTGGGTATGATTACGGGAGCGAACTGGGTCTCGCGACTGTGTTCCAGGAGGACGAAACCGAATGGCTGGTCTGGTCGAATTCCACCCAAGTCACCGAAGTCGAGGCGGCCTACGACCTGTCCTTGAAGAAGTCTCGCCTACGGGAGTTCCCCGAAGATGTCTCCCATACGCCACCACCATTTCACACCTTCAACGACGAGCCGCTTCTGCCGAGGAATACGAGCTGGGACCAGGTTCCACTTTTCACGAACGCTTACACCGGCGTAGTTCCTGCGGTCATTCACCACAACGCTCACCGAGATGGCCGCAAGAAGCTGCGGGAGGAATGGTGGGATCAGCTGTGGGTGCAGCCGTACGCAAGAGTGTTATACGACGCCAGCGTGTGGGAGCCGATCATACCGGTGGCTTATGCAGGCGGAGAGGGAGGCGAGGGTTTTGCGAAGGAGAGAAAAGAGTATTGGCCAGCGGAGAGATGGAAAGGAGGAGCGAGGACAGGACCGACGACTGCTAACGGGACGGCGGAAGTGGAGTGGCTGAGGTTCGATGATGTGTGTCAGGCATATCACGAAGAGGTGTTTAGGGACGGAAAAGGGCCTTGGACTTTGCCGGAGGCGCATTAGAAATATCATGGAACATGCATGGACTGACGTTGTCATGTCGAATCCGCCTCCTTCACGCCGGCGGGGGTTCGTGCTCCGGCTTCTCTACATCTCTGAACAGTTCATATTCATACCAGCTCGGACAGGTCTCTCCCCAAGTCACGGACTCGCCCGACGGCAGATTCGCCACCTTCCACGACTTGCCGTCGGTGTCCTCACTGTCTCCTTCCCGGCTCCATACCTCCGTCATGAGCGCCCTGGCGTGCTGTTGCATCCACGTCTCCGGCCACTGAAACGCTCGAGCATTCTTGTCGCCGTTGTGGTGGATCATGACTGGGATGGTGTTGAGGCAGAGATTGGTAAATAGTGGAGCGGCTTGCCAGTTGAGCCCGTCTTGCTGCTCCAGGCTGACCAGAGGGGAAGGGCTGGAGAGTATATCCTGTGGCAGGGCTCCGGTAACTCTGTTCTTGCAATCAAACAGTCCATTGCGACTGTTGACCTGCTCTGAGATGTCCTTATTGAAAGTCAGATACCTGGTGTCGTCTTCGGTATTGACAGTCTGCTGCCCGAGGTCCGACCACAGGTCCAGGCCGATTCCAAACTCATCCGGTGCGCCGTTCTTGTCCATACCTGGCTCGTGGGTGAAGTCGGGTTTCAGCGGATCAGCCACGAGCGTTCCCTCAAGATAGTGCGGGACCGGTTTCGCTTTGCCTCGAAGTCGCTCTGCAGCGGTGAGATGTCTTCGACGGAGAACTTCACGCTGATACTCCTGCTCGCCGTACATGATGTTGAAGATGGACTGATCGCTGCCGTGGTACATCAGGTCTGAGCCACCGCTACCATTGTCCCAAGTATCGTGGTCGGAGTGAGCATCGACCTTCTCGGCGGCGCGGCGGAAGAGGGCGAGCATGTCTTTTTGAGGGCCGATGATGTATCCCGAATTCAGATATCGCTGTTTGAGACTGCTGACTTTGTTCTTACCCATGACGGTATCTGTGTTCCCGCCATACAGGTCGTCGGGTAGAGGTGAAGCTGGGATGGGATAGCAAGCGATGGTGTGCATCTGATTGGGAGCGCATCGCTTTCCAGCTCCGAAGATGATTTTTTGGCGGATGTTCTCCTTGTCGTAAGCATTGCCGAGTCGTTGCTTCAGTCTCTCGTTGGCTCTTCGATTGACAGAATGGTATCTGCTGATCAGAACTTCGGGGCGGAGTTGGAACCAGATGTCTGTAAGATCGATGAGTATACCATGGCGTCAACCAAGAGGTGTAAGATAGCTTACCATAGGCGTCCATCATCATCACCAGATCGTTCTCTGTCGATGAATCCATGCCTGCAAGATATTTGAGCACCCCGTAGACCTTGGCCACATGACTGCCTCCTCCTAATAGTCGACCTGTAAGATGGATTAAAGGTTTACTCAATTCGGGTGTGTGCGAGTAGCCTACCATCATTGAAGGTCTGATTCCACGCAATCAAAGTCGGAGTAGGGTATCCCAGAATGGCTCCCGTGAGGAACGTCTTGCACAGGTCCACCGCTCCATTCGAGGCTGGTAACAGAAGGTGGAGCGTCGAGGCTGGAAGTGGTATATCGACATTGCTCCGCTCGGGACCAAGTTTGAATGCTTTTTCACGTATGGGATCGTGCTAGTTGTCGTCAGCTAGAGTGTGGCTTTTCACCAGATATTATACTAACGAATGTGAACCCAAGGAGTACCAGTGCAGCAAGCAGAGCTCCGCAGATCCAGGCGGTCCGCCTTGTCGGCTGTATCATGGTTGTAAACCCAAGGGAGGATAGAAAAGGACTGACACGAACGGTCAAGTCGGTCTCTGATCGATGCTAGGCTTTACCGACATAGCGAAAAGGGCAACTACCTTAGCAATTCTGGTGAGACACTGCATCTCCTAGCTCTCAGAAAATATGATGATCGCGTGCCGCGTTGCCTTCTCGGCGTGTGGCGATGGCCAAGAGTGGAACCGTTGAAGTCTGTCTGGTGAGAGTTGAGTCTAAAAACATCTCTCCTTGGCGGGTGGCTGATGGGGATCGACGACGACTGTGGCGCTTAGGACGGACAATGGGAAGTCATGTTTCTTTCATGTATCATGTGGGTGCTGTGTCTCGTAAGTGGTGTCATCGGCGAAAGGTCGCTGAACCCGTTCGTACACTGCGTCTGGGTGTCGAGATCTGTCTCACGACTCTCTCTGCCCGTGCTCCCTCAATGCTTCCGTCAACCCGCCTAATTACTGACGAGCATCCGAACATTCTTTACCTTCGTTGCGCTGCGATTTGTACCGCACGTCGACAACTCGGACATGCCTGCTTAGCACACTGCGAGCACTCCAGCAGGTACGTCCAGCTCACGCCGCACTCGGGGCAGTGCTTGCGGCCCTCGTTCTTGTTCCACCAGCCTTCATGGCGACATGCCTCCATCTCCTCTGTATCGTTGTCCTGCCGGCTCGTTTCTCGGCTTTGCTCCTGTTGTGCGTACTCTCTGTACTGCCTAGCTGCCTCCTTCTTCACTCGCTCCCGCAGAGCTGCAATGGCAATCTCGTCTGCAGCTTCGGCGTCACGGAATTCTTGCTCCTTCTTCTTGCATTCTTCTTCTTCCCTGACGAGCTCCGCCTGCTTTACTTGCAGTCGTTCCTCTTTCATGACCTGCTCGAGTCATCTTTCCTGCCTCGTCCTCTCCTTCTGCAGCTTCTCTTTCTCGATGTCTTCTTGCCTCTTGCTGTCGGATGAAATCTCCGGCCGCTCTAAGAGGTTTTCGACCGCCTGCAATGGCTCGGCGGCATCTCGTTTGGCCTGCAGGTTCTTGATCTGCTGCTTCAGAATCTGAATGTCTGATTTGTGCTGAACGATCCTATCTTGGAAACCTCTCCAGGATTTGTGCCAGTTCATGTTGCGCGCATTCCTAGCCTTTCGGATAGATGCAATCTTCGCTTTGTCGTGCGAATGGTCCGATCCCCGCTTCGGAGCCGGTGGTGGGTGGTATGACTGTTGCTGCGGTGCTGTGGACGATCCATACGTGCTGGGAGTAGTGAAGTTGAAAGTGCCAGTAAAAGTAGTACTGGTCTTGTTCCAGGTCCAAGAGAACGAGCCTCCTGGAGTGAACAAAGGGTGTGAAAGATTGTAAGCCCGACGCTGGGTGGCATCCTTGAGAGTCTCGTACGCTTGACCGAGTCGCTGGAAATCCGCTGTCGCATTTCGCAGCTTGCTCTTGTCCGGGTGAAGTTTCAGTGCGAGACGGCGATAGGATTGTGTGATCGCATCGTCCGATGCATCACGGCCGACCTCCAGAATCGTGTACGGATCCTCCATGACGAGCGGCGATATGCTGCAATAGGGCGCGTTGTGGTGCTGATGTAGTGACGAGCGAAGTCTTTGACTGCATCCTGTCTGCGATTTCAGCAAAAGATACGGCGTTTGTTCAAGCAGCGTTTGTTCGAGCTTACCATTCCGTCTGTGCGACGTAGATCCACTTCTTCAGTCCTCTCACTCTGGACTACGACCTCAGTTTGAGGAACCTCGCGGCGGTTGAGCCACGGCAGAGTGAGTAAGTGCAGCTTTAGGATTGTCCTGTCATGTGCCGAATCGTGGCACACCGGCAGTTCAAGTCACCAAGATCATTCGGCTCCACTTCAATACGCTGTGGTAGCGTTGTCAGCAGCGAATCTATCGGTCTCGTTTCGTTCATGTGCAAGGATGGGGATGAGGTGGTCGACGGGAGATCACTGCAAATTGTCTACCACCATTACTTGCCTCTGATCCGTCACATGCAACCCTTTGACTTCGTCTGTCTTGCAGTTTTGATTGCTTGTATCATACATCTCTGATTGCCGCGCTATACAGTCGACTTCCTAAGCCAACAGAGTTACAGATCCTCTTTCCCTGGAATCAACAGGTTGCCTTTTGCATCGGCAGAAAGACCTGTGTAGGATCTCCAGAAGCTTGCCTGAATTGAGAGCCAGACATCACCTCGATCGCTACCTTTTCTCTTCCTCGAATAGCCCGAGCCCCAACTTCTCCCTGTCCTGCATGGTCTTGAAGGGATTGGAGGGCTTCAATGCGATAAACGCATTCAAGGTAATATCGTCGTGCAACGGGCTCAGAAAATTCACCCCTGCGAGAAATTGTGCATCGTGGGCGTAATTGTACCCGATCGAGTACACTTGGTCAGGTTTGTCGTTTTTCCCAGTTCCGACAACGTATTCTCCCAGCAGTTCCTCGCCGCCTTGATTATTAGCTGTGTATTTCCAATCCATTGCGGGTCGCCAGCCTGAAATGTCTCCATGCAGCTCAAAGGTACCTATCATCGTACCCGAAGGGCCAGCTGGCTTGTGGGAGAAGGGCGTTTTGGCTGAGGTTTCCCCGTGCTTGACCTTGATGCTCAGTTTGATGTCCGTTTCGACGCAAACGATACCTGAAACAGACGAGCGGAAGGGTTAGCAATTGGCTCGAAGGCGAAAGGTATCAGGGCAGACCGAGTCCTACTAGCATAGCCCGAGAGATAGTCTCGTACCGCCACAGGCCTTCAGTCCTTTGGTATCCTCACCCTTGTTACCTCTGTAAAGAGGGTTGGCGACCATATTGCGGAGGTTGGCAACGTCTCCATGAATGTCGGCGTCAGCTTTCGTTGCGACACAAAAGTAGTCGGGCAGACAGTCTGCCACTACGTCCCAAGAACGAGCCGAGATGGGATTATGGAAGGTTCCATCTCCCTTTTTGCATTTGAATATGAACCTGATTGTACTTAGCGCGCGACGTCGAGATCTGGAGTTGAGATGGAGCTTACGTCTTGCGGTTCAAGCAGTCACGCCCCTCATTGATACTGCAATCCCTGTTAGTGTCCATTTGTCGAAGCACGAAGCACGCACGTCGTTGCACTCACGCAAAGGTGTGACCATGCTGACGACAGAATGCGTTGAGATCCTACGTATGTTGATGAGTCAATCCGCTTGTACCGACCAAAGCAGCGTACTTACAGGTCGGTAGGCGTCCGCGGTTCCTGCGCGACGTTCGATCACGCCGATTTCCTTTCCGGGAACCGAGGTTGCAAGGGCAGCTGGAGTTAAGAGAAGTACGGAGAGGATTCCCGGGAGCAACATTCTCGTGAGGTGGATCCTGTAGGATGGAGAAAACATGCAAGGAGAAGGCTGAGGCTATGTTGTGTTGAGGGAGTGTCGGGCTGAGGGTGTGTCGAGGAGGAGTAATGACATCGAAGGAGTGCGGTCGATGGGCCATATGTGGACGAGCACGAAAACATCCTTTTCGTCCGAGGGTTCGACGAAAAAATCTGAACAGCCTCGAAACATGACCTTTGCAAACGTCTGCGATTTGACGTTTCCGCAGACACGATGAACCCCGGAAAAAAATGCTTGATATAGCCTGCCGCTTGATAGATTCGCAATCGACAGCCAATGGATGTTGAGAACTGCGAGGCTTGCCAGTCCATGGATGTCGAGCCGGACACCGTCATGTTGTAGGATGCATCCTGGCTACTTCCCCGAGCCCCAGCCAGCCCGACCGAGCCCCCAGCTCAATCAATATCAAATGCCGGCGCATCAAATTGAATAAAATTCCAGCGTTTCGCTTGGAGCCTGCGGCGCATTTTATAGGGATGCATGGGTACGGTGTCGATCGGGGTCTGGGACTCGTCAGGAGATCCTCGGCGGGAGTGGAGCATGGTAGTAGGATCTTTATTCGAACGACATCTGATCCTGGTCTTGCATTGAACTGAATATATGGCTCATCAAGTGATGGATTGGTTTGTCTGACTCGCATAAAGAAGACAGGAAGAAAGAAAGCACACGGCCCAGCAAACGTTGGTTCGTGGAGCCGTGACTAAGCATTGTTCTGCCTCAGGCATCTTCAAACATCGACAGATTCCGGACGCCATCATCACACAAACCGTCATTTCATCGCTGCGTTCCCTTTCACTGCTTAGCCTCGCCTCATTAACATCTCGATCTCAAGGAAAGCGACCTCTTGGCGGTCAATATAGGATTGACAAAACACAGGGCACATCTCAAAACTGTGCATACGAGAAAGCAGGGAACAGCCGGCCAGCTCCACGAGCAAAAGACTTGAATCGCTCGGAGTGGTCGCCTCGTTTGCAGCCACACGGATGCCCTTTCCAAGTAGTCGGATTGTTGGCCTCCGGCTGAGTTTGAATGTGTCGATTTGCAAGCGTTGAATCAT
>AFIV01000343.1:0-165970 GCA_000223765.2 Zymoseptoria ardabiliae STIR04_1.1.2
GGTAGTTCTACGGAAGGGGGTGTGGGTGTGTGAGAGATGGGGAATGGGCGGCCACCGCGCTCCTGCCGGCGTCGTCTTCTTCTCTTCTCTTCCCTTCCCTCTTTTGGCCTTTCGTCTTTCCTGTCACCCTTCTCCGATTTCGACACAATTTCTCTGGCAACTTCCTGCTTCGACGCCTTGATTTCGCAGCACTGCCAAGCTGTCACCTCCGCTCCGCCCTCTCCACGCGCTGCGCAACGCGTTCGCCAGCTTTTCACGTGTTTGGCTTCCGACGAGAGCTCCGATTCGAGCAGCTCTTCGCAGCGCTCGACGTCTGAAACCTCTATTCTGCTTTGACGATTCCAGACTAAACCTGCCACGGCCGAGCATGGTCCACATGGCAGGCATGGACAGCTCCAGCAATGGCTTCACTTCGGCGAATCCTCTATCAGCACACTCGGCCACCGCACAATCAACTCTTCCGACTCAGAACCCTACACAACCCACATCGACTTCCACCGCTGGAGTCAAACGAAAACGCGAGACGGCTCCCAAATTCTACGCCGTACGGGTCGGCAAAGAACCCGGCATCTACCACAGTTGGGCCGAATGCCTCGACCAGGTCCGCGGCTTCCCGAAAGCCATGTTCAAATCGTTCACATCCCTCACCGACGCCGAGAAGTTTGTCAAGAACGAGAACGTCGAGGGTGGTGAGACCAAGGTCACGAAGTGGTACGGCGTTCATTCTGGTCGCGTACCGGGCGTCTACACAACATGGCAGGAGGTTCTTGATCAAATAACAGGGTGGAAGGGACCGAAACATCGAGGGTTCAAGACGAAGTGGGAAGCAGAACAATATGTCGCCGAGGGGGACGCCGGAGCAGATACCGTTGTGAACAGCGTGGAGACCGCCGACGGAGGCAAGAAAGCGAAGAAGGCCAAGAAGAGTGGCATCAAAGATGAGGGCACACCACCGCTGCTGGACCAAGGAGAATACGAAGCCGGCGAGGCACCGCTCCGGCCAGACGCAGAAGACGGCTTCGACCCGGATATCATCCTCGACCACACCATCAACAACGCCCGCTACAAAACCCGAGAAGAACGAGAACGAGTCACCTACGATGCTGTGCGACCAGTCCGCGACGCTCCAATCCGGATATACACCGACGGCAGCTCACTCAGCAACGGCAAGGCAAATGCATGGGGAGGTGTGGGAGTCTTCTTCGGGCCAGCCGACAAGCGCAACATCAGCGAACCGCTCTCCGGCACAAAACAAACCAACCAACGTGCTGAGCTCATGGCCATGGTACGCGCGCTGGAAGTCGCACCGAAGGATCGTAGGATCGTCATCGTCAGCGACAGCAAATACTCCATCGACTGTGTGACCGACTGGTTCCGCAATTGGCAGCGCAATAACTGGGTGAACTCATCGAAGAAGCCGGTGGAGAATAAGGACTTGGTGATGAAGGTTTTGGAGCAATTGGAGGAGAGGCTGAGGCTGAATAAGCATCGTATGGGAGATGGCGAGGATGTCATTTCGGAGGACAAGAAGGCATATTGGGATCGTGGTCCGGGTGGAGTGCGGTTCGAGTGGGTCAAGGGGCATGATAAAGATGCGGGCAATACGGCTGCGGATGGGTTGGCTGTCGCTGGCGCGAGGACGGCGCAGGAGCTGGGGAGGGGTGGAGAGTATGAAGGATGAAGGGAATGTACTCTCTCCTTCGAGAACGTGCGGCAGAGGCATGGTAGGGCGATGAAAGCCTTGCTCCCTGAAGCCAATCATGAGTTCATGAAATCTCAAGAAATGGCACGACTTCCGCGATGCAACGATTTCCTGCATACTTGGTCCTGTGCGTTTTCTTCCGCCGCGACGCAACCATAGAGTGAGGCCGCGTATATCAGTCTTCCTGTCGTCTCATCCACATGCCGCATATGTGCACTATGCCCAGATCTCACCGTTCTCAGCTACACCATCGTATATCCTCACCGATTTCCACCTCAGCAGCCCACCCCACGACCATGATCTTTTCACACTTCCTCCTCCCCCTCCCACCATCTCCATCATCTCCTCCCCACAGCAAACCTCCCCGTATAAAACCTCACCAGAGCCTGCGCGCCCAACACATCCCCACCCCTCATCAACTTCGCAACATCCAAATTCAACGGACTATCCGGCTCCCCACCCGCCGACATCAACTGCTGCACCGCCTCCAACGTCTTGACGATCCCATACGCCGGCGTCCACGCGCTCTTCAACAAGTCGAGGCAGATTTCGCCGGTTTTGAAGGAGACGTTTGGGTGGCAGCAGGGTGTGCGGAAGGTGATTGTGGGTGGGGTGTTGGGGTAGGTTGTGGGGAGGGTGAGGATGAGGGTCCAGACGCCGCCTTGGAGGGTGTTAGTGGGTGGTTTGGGTTTGAGGGGGAGGGTGGTGGTGGTGGTGGTGGTTTACCTTCGTATGCTGTGCCTTCTGGCCCGATGAGCTCGGCGGTTAGATTGTGGAGGTTGTCGTCGCTGATGGGTTCGAGGAGGGAGAGGGCGGGGGAGGGGTCGCGGCGGTGGGCGTCGAGTTCTTTGATGATGCGTTTGGTGGCCATGGGGATGTCTCCTTGGGGTTAGAGAGTAAGGTAGTGTTGTTACATGGTGAGTTGAAAGTGGAAGCTCTAGGTGGCACGCGAAGCAATAGAGTTCGAGCTCCGAGCTCGAGCTCTATCGGGCCGGATGGGCTTGCCGAGCCGAGGCCGAAATAAATGTGGTAAGTGAATGATTGGCAAAATGCCTTTCTGGTAGATATATTTACGCTTTCTGAACTTTATTGCGATATCATTCTGCTACCAGAGCATAAGACCCTCAGGTACCTCGACAGAACTCCACCGACACAGGCAAGTTAGCAGGGCGCCTCTCAGTCATTAAAAGCTAGATGGACGGACACTGAGCAATCTTAGACCCTATGACGGATGCCTTCCAGTCTATCTGTACACTAGTCTACACAGCAATCACAACTCATCGTGATGACCGGCAGCCTCCTTAGCTGCCCCAAGATCCGGCATCGCCATAATCTTGACCACCAAACTCGTCCAGCCAGTGAAATGCTGCGTCCTCTGTCCAGCACCCGACTCAGGGTTATACTGCTCCCACGCGAAGCCAGTCTCCTTCCACGACTTGTAGACGGTATCGACAAGGTTGACCCGTAGTGACGAGTACAGCTCCGCCGCCCGCTTCTTTTCCGGGCCAGCTTGTTGGGCGATGTTCTATTATCAAGTCAGCAGATGGCCTTGCTCGCCAGTGGGCATGAGTGAACTTACATATAACTCCTTCACGATCAAATAGTTCATGTTCATCCACACCGGACTCCTCCAGTAATTCTCGTCCGTGCCATAAAACGCATCCTTCTTGCTCAGACTGCGGATTCCATGAGGACTCCACAATTCTTCCTCATCCGCGATCAAGTCGAGCACATCTTTCAGATGCTCATTTTCAGCCCCCACCAAGCCCGTCATGAATGGGAACAAGCTGATGTATCCTTTATGGCAAACATGTATGCTCTCTTCAAAAGCATCGATCGTCGCATCGCAATATGCTTTGTCCTTGGCCGACCAGTGTAGGTCGCCGACATTACGGCTGATGGCCTCTTCAATTTTGGCGTATTTCCGTTCGTCTTCGTCTTCGCCGAGGAAATTGGCAATACGTCGGATGTTGCGGCTCATCAAACCCATCCAGCTGATAAGGTCGACATGGAGCTCGTCAGGGTGAGGAGGCTGTGCGCGAGGGTAGTCGTCCAGTCCAGAGGTGAGAATGTGACGAGTGTCTCGGCCGCGCCAGCGGTAGGCTTCTTTCGAGCTGAAGGCTTCGCGGTCGTAGGATTTGAGATCGCCGGATTGTGTGCGGCGATACCAGTTGAAGTTGCGTTGCAGGAGAGGGTAGAGTTGTGTAAGCCAGACTTTGATCGTTTCGGGGTTGGCGAGAACGTTGCCGGCTGGGTTCTCGTGGACCTGTTCATTCAAGGTCGAGCCAGCTCCGGATTTGCCGTCGAGTTTGTCGAGGAGCGACTCCAGGGCCATAAATAGCGTCGGCGGATTGGCGTAGTGCGGATATTGTACTTGGAATTCTGCTGGTACTTTAGTCCTCGCCTCGTGACCGAGGATCTGCTCTCGTGGAATCCAGCCATCTTCGTCCATGGTATTGAACCAGGAGCTCACAATCTGCATTACAACTTCGGCGTCCCAATCCAGGATAGGGAGAAGATGGAACCCTTCGTCCCAAAGGAAACCACGCGGGAAGAATGGTCGAGATGGGACTGAGGTAAACAGCTCGTAGGGACCTTCAGTCTTTTGCAGGTTGCGAGCTCTCGCCTCTGCGGCATCTTTCCAGAACCCTTCGTTCTCCTCTTCGTACTCATCGGCATATGATCGGTCAATGACTTGGTCTCCGTGAAAGTAGCCAATGCCGCCGATAAGATTGCTGAACAGACTCTTGCTGAAGCCAAGATACTTCTTGTCGTTGAAGGGCGCTTGTGGTTTCAGCACATCCACAAACTTCTCACTGAACGATGAAATCGTTGCTTTGAGGGTTGAAGTTATGTCCTCGGATGTTGGAGCTTTCTCCACATTGCCAGGAGCAAACAGTACATCAAACTCGAACGATCCAGCGAAGGTCTTCTGTACCAAGTGCATGTTACCCCGGCCAGGCTTGTTCTGGATCGTGTAAGTTTGCCATGGCGGCGGCATCTTTTCTTGACCATACTGTTCAAGGTACCCATCAAGGGTAACCTTCATCGCTTGGAATAGAACGCCTACGCATATACTTAGTCTTGAAGATGGGAAGGAAAGGTCACAGCCACTTACCTTTTGACTGCCAAAGAGCTTCTTCGGGTACTTGAAGGGACTGCACGAGGGTGTTCTCCAACGGTTTTTCCTTGTAGGAAGGGTGGGTATGAGCCGGATGATGCGAGTTCTTCGACTTGGAAATGGTGATTTTGTACTCTCCCACGCTGGGCGACTGACCATTGAATACAACGTTGCCAGTGTATCCAAGTGCTTCAGCATCCTCCGCATCTTGAGCCTCCGCACTCCCAAGCCCTTCCGCACTTATGGTAAACCATACTGCCGTCTTGTGCTCTCCGAACGATCCTTGTATTGGAGGAGCGTCGTCTCTTATTGTGCCCTTGATTCTTGCTCCCCACCCACCTCGACCCTCATCAAACTTGACAAAGCTCGTCTCAATATCGACTCCATTCTCTTGATCGTGTATCGTCTGCACACCTCCCGTCCTCGGATCGTAGGAATTCCACCCATATCCTGCCATTCCAGCATGTTGTTCGCACGTATACCGACATCTGTCTTGCACAGTCTGGTAGTCTTCCACACGCGCCCAGAGTAGTCCAGTCAGAACAGATTTGGGCAATCGAGGTCGGATGCCGAAGTAGACATTTGGTCGGTAGGGACCCCACAGGAGGGAGTCGTTGGAGGCTTTGCTGAAGACGGAGTCGCTTTCTTGTGCCGTTGCCAGAAGGGCGCATGTTGAGGCCAGCAGAGTGCTGATACCCCAATGATTTCCCATTGTTGTTGAGAGAATGATCGGTGTTCTGCAACACCGCCAATGGTGAAGGTAAATGGGTGCTCGTCGAAGGCCACGTTTGGTAGCTCCCCTGGACAATATTTCCTTGGCCCACGGACTTTGGGTGGAGTTAAGAAAGAGTGACCCCTTTTCCTAACTTCGACCTCACTTCCACCACCATCTCTGTAACTACGAACTCATCAATATCACTATTGACTCGGCGACAATCATGAACGAGTCCTGGCGAGCAAGGGAAGCAGAGCTTCAGGTATCGATTGAAGAAGCTGCAGTGCAAGGTGGAGACGACCGCTGGTCAGCCTGACCGTGCGAAGATGAATCTCTGCGACAAAGATCGACTGCTTCGCGACCGCAATGGATTCCTCTCGAGCACGAGTCTTGATAGTCGCCATGACGTCGATCTTTTACCCATCGGTGTGGTTCCAAGACCAGCTTCGAAAGCGTTGCATGAGAAGAGCCACTGTCTTCCCCATGGCTTGCTTGAATACGATGGTTTGGCTGAAACATGAGATGCGTGACAACGACTGTTTGTACGGCAGGACAGCTATATCAGGCGACCGGCATGTTACTCAGTAGGGTATGACAAGAGGTCAATTGAAAGATGCACATAAAGGAGGACATGCCAAGTAGGCGTATAGGTAAGCAAGCAGGACGGACGCAGGCGCGTGGGTGTGATAAAAGAACATGCTGATAGACCTAAAGGTAGTTGGTGCTGCGTTGCTGATGTTGTCATCCAATGAACTCCCCACGATCGGATGCATGTTCAAGATCAGCCTCTTGATACACTACGAGAAATAGTCTCATCACGTTTCTTTCTGTTGAAGACACGAAGACATGGCCTTGGAGACTTTCACTCGCGTCTTGAGTCCGTTGCTTGACATGGATTCCAATTCTTTCCCACAGCCTACTTGATACAAGTCTACCACCTTCTCAGCGGCTACGATTTGCTCTCAGCCAAGGCATACACCTTGTCGCCTCGCAAGTCTACCAGAGGCTTCGAGTCTTATCAATTAGACGCGCTGACAAGCAACAACTCTCCGAAGCTTGCGCGGAAGACCTTGAGATCGAAAACAGCCTCCGAAATCCGAACCATCAATCGAACGCATCGGTCATGCCCGACGTGTCGGAATTCCTCGCAGAAGCACTGGCTCTGGAAGAGGGCAGAGCAAGTCCACCAGAGAAACATAGCGCTCTCGTTCGCCTTCCCGTCGAACTGAAATCCGCCATCCTCTCCCTTCTACCGGCTGGGCAAATTCAGCGCTGCCGTCTAGTCTGCCACCATCTCAAGGCACTCGTCGACGAAACAAGCAACCATGGCACCCTGCTCGGACCTGGTACCATCAAACAAACGAAGCGCATCGAGAGCTCCATGGACAAACTCCTTCACTTCCCCGTCAAAGGAGCAGATGCGTTTCTCAACGCCCTCGTCAACTTCTGCAATCATCGCGGTCTCCACCGCGAGTGTCCACGTGGTCGACGCTTCACTGAGGTCATTGCCTTTGTCAGTAGCTGGGAGACTGAGATCGCGGGCGGCATCCGCATCAAGAAGCCTCTCAGCAACGAGGGTAGGGAGAACCGCCTGGCATACCTCAACTATGCGCGGGCCATCATCGTATGTTTCACTGCCAGATACTGCTTCATTTAATCGGCTGACCAAATGTAGGACGTTCACATCCTCCACCACGCTCCACAAATGATCGAACGCCAGAATTACGGGATTCTCGACCTTCGCTCCTTCCTCACGCAACTCTCCCTTCGCTCCGTCCCGGGGTTTCAACTCTCTACCGATGCAGCATGCTGGGCTCTCTACACTCAACTCGGTCCACTCCCGGCGGCATGTTCGCCAACAGCCCGATCTTCCACTTTGAGGCGCAAGGCCTTCCAGATTGGTATCTGACACCCCTCGACAGTCATCCTATCGAAGATTGCCGCGGAGTCATGAAGCGCAAACATCTGCCGTTTACGAGTGCAGGCGAGGTGGCGCGTGTCTTTGACCTTTCTAGCTTCCAAGCGGATGGCTTCGCCTTTTGCGTGAAGACCAAGTGTGCTCATGGGCGGTTGTGGGAAGTTCTCAAGGGAATGATGGAGGCGTTGGGCCCGGTGGAAAAGCTTGCGATTTTGGAAGATTTGTTCTTCTTCTGATCATTCTGATTGCTCGAAAGCGAGGGCGTTCTTCCGTCAAGCTCTAGCAATCACCAGAAAAGTTTCGATTTCTTGATATTGGCGAAAAGCATCTTAACACGAAAAGCACTGATCTTTGGAATGCCGGGACAAGACACACCAGGAAGACTTGCGAGTGTACCTTATTCGAGCAAGCATTTTGCGTTTTGCATACAAACTCGCTTCGGCGCTTCAAGCGATGCATGAAATACCCCGATACGCTCTCACAATTGAAACACAACATCAAACGCACAACTCCGTCCTCATTGGCATGGTCCCGAATAGGAAGCCAAGAGTATTCGACGACAAGATACCTAAGTGTCATCGCGAAATACGCTCAACTGGCTCTAAAGTCCTCGGTCGCGATGCATGGGAAGATTGAGACATTGCTTCACGATCATGTCCTTGGTATGTTATCGTAGTCGTTCGTATTTATTTTTATGGCATGCCGTGCATCCAAGCGTTCCCTTGCTGGTCATGACCGACCTTGCGACCATCTATCTCCTTCTTGCCTCTTTACGACTTAAGCACCACCAGCAGCATTGTTCGCCTCCTCGTAAGCGGCGAACTCACTACTCAGAATCTCACTCATGCCCTTCCAATCCATGTCCAGATCGACATGATCGAAAGTCGGCAGGTCACTGAAGTCAAACTGCTGCTGGCTTGGGCTCGTGAAGGCCGCCTCGCTCGTGCCAGTTGCGTCGCCTAGCATCTGCGACAGATGGCGTGAGAATGGTGACATCTCCACCGGAGCACGCTGACTCCCACCGCTTACGCTGCGACCTCCAGGAGTACGCTCTACGCGGCTGGGAGTGGATCGTAGGAAGTAGCGGGAGGCGCTTGGTGAAACGAGTGTGGCGTCGAGATCCGGGTTATCGGCACAGTTCGGATTCTCGGTCAAGGCTTTGCGTTTGCGAGTGGATTGCGTGGGCGTCTTGAGAAGGTCGTCGAAGTGCTTCACCTTCTGCGAGGTTGGAGTCCGCTTGCTCGGAGTTCTGCGGAGGAAGGGCGATTTGAAGATTGTGCCCGGAGAACCATCGAAGAGGTCGTCGTAGTTCTCGTCGTTGTCGAGAGGCGGCGGCATGTTTTCTTGGTCATTCGTGAAGACTTCAAACACGTTGACGTCGGTTTGCTCAGCGATAGTGACAGACTTGGCCGTGACTTTGCCGGTTTTCTCGCTCGGCAGCGGAGGCGAATTCGAGTTCGACTTGCGAGCTCCAGATTTGCCGTCATCGAGAGACTTCTCCTCGCCGTCGCGACGAGGAGATGGGAAGAGCAGCCGTCTGGTCGGCTTCGCGGGTGTCTCCTCCAGCTCAATCGGAGATGCCTGAGAACCTCGCAGTCTGACAGGACTAGACTGAGTCGCACGTATCATTGCGGCGTCACGTTGTGTTCTTCCATTCCCTCCATTGTTGCCCGATGCACGCCGAACCTGAGACTGCATACTATTAGCCCTCGGTCGGTTTCTGCGAGCAGGTTGATCGGCTGGAGGTTCTGACGAATCTGCAGATGCTTCTTCCACAGCTTCACCATCCTCCGCATCATCCTCCAGTGTCACTTGGTCGGTGAAGAACGCATCCGACTGTGGCTCCACACCATCAGTAAGTAGGCTCTCATCACCCTTTGCTTTCCTCGACTTTCTAGAATTCGACTTCCTGTGCCACTTGTCTGCTGGACGCATCTTCCGCGTCTTTGTGAACCATAGACCGCACGGATTGCAGACGATCGTCTCCTCGAATCCTTGGCCGGGCGAGAAAAGCTTCGTCTTCTTCATACATTTGCGAATCACATATTTCAGCGGCGCGTTCGTGATCTCATCGGTCTCTGTGATCTCGACACCAATGGTCTCGCCTTCGCCCTCAACGTAGTCAAGCGGCGAAGGCTTGCCCTCGCCTTTGTTGACATAGATCTTGCGCCAAGTGGGAGTTTCGATGGCACCGCAATGGGTACAGAACTGCGGCATTTCGCCGTTGGCGATGGACTCCTGTAGACGCTGCTCAATGATCTTGCGACGTGGAGCAGCGGACCCTGATCGAGCCTGACCACGCGGTCGTCCTTCGGTATCGCTAGGAGCTGGGGACCCGGCCTCGGAGTCATTGTAAGTTGTTCGGGAGCGCTGAAGTGGTTTCCGTTTCTGCTTTGGTGCTGCGTTTCCGGCTTGCGACGAAGCACGAGCGACCGGCTTCGGAGGCAAAGCCAGGGACCCTCTGCGAGAGCCAGTGTCGTGCGCCTGCTCGAAGGTTGGCGATGTGGTCAATGTAGCGACTCTCCGCGGAGCTTGGAGTGTGTTCGGCCTGAGCAGAAGCATTAGTAACGGGTTTACGCAGCTAGATGCCATCTAGATCTCCAAACAGCTCGCTGAACAATTCATCATCTGCGACATACCCTGTACTTTCAGTGCGGATATCGCTCATCGGCGCGGTGTCAATTTCGGCGCCTTCGACCTTAACAAAGGGCTGATGACTGTGACGTGAGCGATATCGCGCGGCTGCATCCATGTCTTCTCCATCAGGACTGCGGTTTACATCATCCTCCAAGCTTTCCATCACTGTACCACTGTTGAATGATCCACTCATGTACCCGCTATCTGGCATCTTCGAGTGGGCCAGGGTCGGCAGTCCGGGACTACTGGGCTGTTGCTGATTGAAGCCGGGAACGAGCGGCGGCGATGATGGTATGTCCATTGGCGTCCCTTCGATGCTGTTTCCTGGCGAGCTCCCTTCTGGAGAAGTCACGGCATCTGAGAGAACATCGGCGTCAGACATGAAGTCCGAGTCGGCGATTGATGATTGTCGGAGCATGCTTCGAGGTCCACGGGCTTGTCGCGGTTTCTGATGTGGCAGGAGGGTACGCTGTGGAACTGGGGTCGGTACGCGGGGAGGAGGATCCAAGTTGCTCCCAGGAGCTGTCGGCCTCTTGGCAATTGGTCGGTGCATGTGCATCGATGATGCTGTCGCAGCAGTGACACGGAGGTCGCCAGACTTGGACCCGAAAGAGGATCTCCCACGCCAATCTGCTTGAACAACCTTGGCACGTTTGCGAGCTTGACCATCTTCGTTGTAGGCGTCCGACTGTTGCTGTTGATGTTGCGCTTGTTCTTGTGGTTGATTTTGCTGGTGGTTCTGATAGGTCTGTTGCGGGTACGGAGGAGTGTATTCACTTCGCACACTTCCACGGGAGTCGGGCCGAGAGAGCTTCGCCATGTTTGTTGCGTTTCCTGAGAAGCTCATGTGACGTGATTGCTCGTTTCGAAGGCTCGAATTGGATTGCACCATCGGGCTTCCAGCTCTGCTGCCTGGTGCGCTGCGAGAATGAGTCTGAAAGGCGGGATTGTACGCGAAAGCTGAGTCTGTCGGAGTCTCTGCGATTCCCGCGCCACCCATTTGCTGAACTCCGCTTTCACTACCACCGACTCCCGTTCCCATCCCGAACATATCCTCCAACATCCCGTCGCCATTGTCGCCACTTTGAGCCAGCAAGCCACCGAAGTTGAAATAATCAGGCGGCAGCTGATTCTGCTGCACAGAGGAGTTCCAGGCGTTTGGATCGAACCCAGCGGATGCTGTAGGACTATTGCTTCGAATGGCGTCCGTATGTTTGGCAGAATCGTGTATTGCTGGTCTCGACAGCGGCGTGAGCTTGAATTTGACCTCGAGCGTTTCCTTCACGCCGTTGCTGAACAGGGCCGAGTTCTTCAACACGCGTCCAGTAATCATCGTCTTGTTCTGCATACTTGGAGTTCCCATCCCGGAAGACGCAGCAAGCAGCGAAGACAGTCGACCTTGACCGACGAGAAGAGCATCTTGCTCACTGTAGTCGGTAGAGTAGACTGTAAAGTCGCCGCTTTCGAGTTGAGAGAGTATCTCGGGAGACGCGGATGTGATTGTTTCCAAACACTGCTGAAGCTCGATGACACCGACTTGCATCTGCTCGTCGATGGCCACGGCGGGTATGTTGTGTGTTCCGTTGAAGCGTGCCAGACACGTTATCTTGTTCTCGGTGTCGAATGTGTAGATGACCTTGATTCTCATCGGACGCGTGGGTATGTCGCCCAAGTCGGACCCGTCGCCGTCGCTGGAGTCCATGTTCGAGGATGTTGTTGTAGAAGTGAGAGTTCCAGAACTGAAGATAATTGAAGATAGATGCCTCGCGAACGGGCTGGAGACTGCACGCGTGCTACAGCATACTCTGGTGTGTGTTTTGAGGAGGTTAATCGAGTCGGAGGCTGGACGTGGAATCGTATGGTGGGGCCTGCGAAGAGCGTGTCGCTGGCTGTCGTGGTAGAAATGGAAAGAGCTGCCTCGAATGATTCACGTGATCATGTAAGAATCTTCCAATGACTGTGCATTCGTCGACATGTGAAGGATGTTGTTGTAAGTGAATGGAAAAAGGAAGAGTCGAAGTGGTGTCGAGTGTAGACGATGTAGAACCTGCAGGGCAAGTTGAACGCGTCTGGCCGCCTGGCGTAAAGTTCAAGATCTAGCACGCTAGTAGTTCTAGCACGCTAGTACCAGCTGGCACGTGCCTTCCTGCCCGAATTTTGCCTCAGGTGTCACTCAGCGAGACAAGTTCAAGTGTGAGGACAACCGATTTCAAAATCGCATCACTACAACCACACTACATCACCTACACAGCCCACATCATCATGGCCACCGCAGCCGCGCCCGACGCGAAGATACAGGAGCTTCTAGCGAAGCCGCGCGCCGAGCTGACGTGAGTCTTGTCTTCCAGTTGCGACAGCGACGTTCACATCGCTTTACCGCAAATGCTAACACTCAATTCACAGCGAATATGAGATCGGCCTCCTCGAAACCCACGAATTCACATCTGGTCCTCTCTCGCTCCTCCAGACCGCCGTGCGCAACCATGCGCAAGTCCTCATTTCATGCCGCAACAACCGCAAAATGCTCGCGCGCGTGAAGGCATTCGACCGACATTGCAACATGGTGCTGGAGAACGTCAAGGAAATGTGGACGGAGGTTCCGCGATTGACGGATGGCAAGAAGGGACGCCCAGTGAACAAGGACCGATTCATCAGCAAGATGTTCTTGAGGGGTGACAGCGTGATTTTGGTGCTGTTGAGTTGAAGGGTTTTCGGGAGAGTGAACAGGATCGTGCGCGTGGTGGCGGCGTCGTTGGGTTCAGGATCGGTGGGCAAAGCGGCGCGGGATATGGCTAGGAGGACGGACTATCGAGGAAGGACATTTGGCCAGATGCAGACATTTTCGAATGTCTGGGCATGCCTGCAGACCGGTCACTAAATGAGGGCCAGGAGATGCATACGAGCGAAGCACGAGCGGGTCTGTATGAGTCCGAAATTGGGCTATGTATTATGAAGCTATACACTCAAAAAGCAGGTCGTGCCGTTCAGCGGCTTCCACAAGCGGCAAGCCATGAGACTACGTGGGTTCACATCATCGCAGTGCCTCTGCGAGACCTTTGAAGAATTCCGCAAGACCATGAGCACCCGGGTCGGGTACCTCCTCATACCCGCTGCCACCGACATACACCGTGCGTCCCAGATTGGCTTTCATACCCTTCGTTTTCTTGGCTCCCTCGTCCGCCGCCTGAGCAGCCTTCTGCACGTCCGAAGTGCTATTCAGTTGCTCGACAAAAGGCGCAAGAGCATCCACAAGTGTGCGATCTCCTACTTTCGCCTGCGTATACTGGCCCAATGTCTCCATGGCGGTACTGAGCGCTTTCGCCCATACCTTGGCATCAGCCGAGCCACTGCCTCCGCTTTGCTGCCGCAGTCCGTACGCGACCGCATTTAGAAAGATGGCATAAAGGGCGCCTGAAGTCCCGTCCATATCGCTCTCAACGACTTCGACGATGCCATCGACAAACAGTGCTGCATCTGCCTGGTCCGAACCGGAGTCCAGATACTTCTTGATGCCCTCTGCACCACGCTTCAAGCCGATACCGCAGTCACCATCACCCACGACTGTGTCATACTTCGTTACATCTGGCTCGGCAGCAATGACTCGATCCAAAGCTTTCGCGAGCGCTGTCTTGGTCGATGGGTCTAGAGATATGCCGCAAGGCTTGTTCTCGATCTTCTTCCCAGGTCCATTTTCTCGCGTTCGAGAGGGCTTGTTCGACCATGTCTTGCTGCTAACAGCCGCTGACCACCCAGCAGCTTCCGAAGGAGCGTCTAGCAGCTCTAGCACTGACTGTCCGCCCAGATCTGTCACCTTGAGCAGAGATATGGAAAAGCCGAGCCCGTTCAAGGAGGTCATAAATGTCCCCGCGAGGATCCGTGCCGGCTTGATTCCATGGTCCTTCTCCAGTTGCTTGACGACCTCTGTCGTGATGCCGCCCAACTCCAATACGGAAACGCCGCCGAGATTGTTGATCAATAGCACCGTCTCGTCAGATTTGTCGACTTTGAGAAAGCCGCGATCCTTGTCGCCTGCATCGAGCATGTACTTGAGCATCGTCTTGACCGTTGTTGGCAGATCGTTCTTGGTGACCTCAGCGCCGTTCTCATTGTGGATGCCCATCCCAATCTCGATTTCGTCCTTCTTCAGCGACTCTTCTTCCTCGGTGGAGGCGTCTCGCCCAGGAACATGCACATGGCTCAAGGAAGACCCGATCGAGACCGTGTTCTCCGCCACCGCCTTGGCGACCTTCTCGACATCGTCTAAACTTGCTCCCGTGGCAGCGAGCGCACCAGCGATCTTATGGATGAACACCGTGCCAGCAATACCCCTTCGCCCAACCTTGCCACCTTGCGCCCTACCCACACCAGCATCATCCCCCATAACCACCATTCGGACGTCCAAGCCGGCCGCTTTCGCCTTCTCCACAGCCATACCAAAGTTCAATACATCACCCGTATAGTTCATAACCACGACCAAAGCGCCCTTACTCGTCTCCACTCTCTCGAGAATGCATCGTCTCACCTGCTCAGCAGAGGGACTAGCAAATATCGTTCCCGCTACAGCACCGCTTAGCAGGCCCGGACCGACGAAAGCAGCGAACGAAGGTTCATGGCCTGATCCGCCGCCGGAAACAATGGAGACTTGAGGTTTTGCTGCGTCTGGACGGAGGTAGACGATTTTGTTCTTGGCGTCGTAGGCGGTGTTGGGGTTTGTGAGAGTTATGCTCTCTAGAGCGCTGTTAACCAGTTGGGTTGGGTTGTTTATGAAGTGTTTCGCTGTTGGTTGCGTGATCAGTAGAAACATTGGATTAAGTGAGGTTGGGCACCGGCTTACATGCCATGTTGGCTGACATCGTCGTTCCCGGGTAATGTTTGATGTTCCAGTCTCTGGAAGAGCGTCAGAATTGAGATGACGAGAGTATCGAGAAGAACGGCTTCAAGAAACTGGAGAAGTAGCCACCAAGAGTTGCACTGTACAGGGCAGTCAGCTGCCTCCGCATGCCATTCCCGGCTCGAGCGGGGTCAGACACCATTAGCGGGGTGTCCTCTTCAGCTGGTGGGGTCGAGGAGCAGAACATCGTTGAATATCGGTAGTAATTGTGCCGATGCTCCTAGCACATAGAGCCAAGATCTGCTCAATCGTCAGCAGATCTGCAAGATGCAACATATGTTCTGTCTTGCAAGTTGACTTCACTTCCGTTTCCATTTGGCCAAATGAGGCAATTTCTTGGTCTTGGCATCCACAAGACGGGCAGGGCAGGGGCGAATCGCATATAAAACTGAATTAGAAACCTGCCTTATTAGAGAGCTAGAGAGCTAGAGAGGCCAGCTGCTATTTCGCATGCGACTTGGGAATTTTTCCATTGCGGAAAGCTCCAATCATCGAACAGCCCATCAGTCTCTCTGACTATAGGTCTTTGCCTCGACTCTTCGCCACACGGCCAACTTGATCTTTAGGCCAGAACCAACCCGTCCACTTCTCCTCCAAGCCTTCACTGACTCCCGTCACTTTGTCCCACGGCGTGGTGTCCTGAATATGCTTGATGACCGCAAAGTCTGCGTCGCCTTCCGGGTCGTAGGAGAAGACACTCTGCAGCGTCTCCGGAGCTCCCCAGAGGTTCGGGCATAGGGCATTCTCGTCTGGCCCTGTGACGGCCGCTTTCGAGTCGAGATTCCACACTTCCGACATAGCTTTTGTTTCTGCGACGGAATCTGCGGCTGCTTCGTCTCTGAGACGACCCCGGGGCTCCTCTTCGGCCATGAAAACAGCCCCTTCCCAAAAGTATAAGGGTTAGCGATGCTCAGACAACATGCGATCCAGACTAAGACCTGACAGGGACCGAGACCCTCCCGGGCGCCGCAAGCCTTGCACCCTTTGGAGACTTACCGTTGACGAAAGACTCTTGTTGCTTGGCCCAGGCTCGTGGCATTCGGGTATCTTCATATATTTTTACGGCCTCTGGCAGGGTCAGGACACCAGTGATCACTTCTCTGAGAACCCGGCCGAGAAATGCGCCGTCTTCCTGTGAAACAGTCAGCTACCTTTCACTGGCAGAATCTCGCAAGTTCCCTACCATAGACGTTGCAGGACCTTGCGCGAGGTGTCCGACCATGCTATGGGCCGCATCTCCTACAACAAGGGTCAGCGATGTCGAGACGATGAATCAATGGACATGAAGCCTCGCATGGCATGAGAGATATATGCAGACAATCCAGCAAGCCTTGTGCGTTTCATGTACTCACCCATGATAGCCACATTCTTTTGCTGACTCGACCACGACTTCAGCGGACCGACAGTCATCAGCGGCCAGCGCTTCGCTGAAGGAACGAGCTCCAGGATTTTCGTCACTCTCTCGTCCATGTCTTTGTAGTACTCTCGCATCTCCTCCATCGAGCAGTCTTCTTCCACGTCCGTCACCGGTTTATCTGTGACGTGCGCCATGACTGCGTTCCACTCTCGCCCCTGTTCGCTCCCCAGGAAAACGTCAGCAACCCAGCCTCCAGAAATCAAGATGTGCACTTGTGGCGACTTCACATACAGCGGCGATGGGATACATCATCACGTAGCCCTTCTCCATGGTGAAGACGTCGATATCGTTGCCGAAGTCCCGTGATTCTGGCACGTTGCGGTAAACCTCCTCGTAGGGGAGGACAGCTCGGTACCTGGCGATGTCAGCTGCATTCAGGCAAAGAACCCTCGAGGAACTAACGCGGCGACGTTCGTGACCGCCCTTGGGAAGACACTTGGGAACAAGGTCTTCCGAACGAAAGAATTCAGACCGTCGCTGCCGATGAGGAGATCGAAACTGTACTCGTTTCCTTCCTCCGTTTCGACCTCGACCGGCGAAGTTTTGTGAACGATATTTGCTACCCTAGCATTCGTTACGATCTCGACGCCGTGTCTCCTTGCTGCTTCCGCGAGTCCGTTGATCAGGTGATGGCGATGAACAGACCACCATGGAAAGCCGAACTCTCTAACGGTCTTGGGGTAGAGCTAGGCCGTCACACCGACCGTCAGTATACTTTTCGCGCGCACACACTTGGAGAACGCTTCGTTGACTCACCTCAGTTCTCTGCACAACGATGCCATCCCTGTTCCTCATGTTGATGTTGTTCGACTGTACGAGATTGTCTCCTATAATATGGTCCACGCCATATCGAATCAGCAGGCGAGAGACGTTCCTAAGAAAGCGAGAAAGCAGGAATTAGCGAAGTCGCAGAGACGTTGGAGCCTTTAGCTAGGAGCTAGAGGAACATGCGCATAGCAAGCTCGAGAGATCACTCCGCCTGCTGTTTTACTTACGGAGTGATCTGAATCCCAGCTCCAATTTCACCAAGCTCGGCCGCAGCTTCGAGGACCGTGACATCGCAACCTGCTCGCGCAATGGCAATGGCAGCCGTAAGGCCACCGATGCCGGCGCCAACGAGCCCGACCTTGAGAGATTGTTTGGTTAACTGAGAATCGGTCAGACTCGCGGCGGGTTCATCGGGAAATGCTCCTGGAATAGTGCTAACCAAGGGCAAATCGTAAGATGGCCTTTCCACGCCAGGAGTGCTCGCTTCGCTCTTCGGTAAATTGAAATGAGCGGACGTTGCTGAGCTCGTTGGTGGTGATTGCGCTCTATCGTCACGAGACGATGTTTCCGTGTTCAATGGTGAGGCGAGCTTCTCAGCGATTACTTCCGGTCTCGTCGACAACGGTGGAGGCTTGGATTTGTTGTCGCCGCCAGCTGTCTCCGATGATCCCATCTTGGATACTGGTCTGCAGAAATGTCGTTTGGGTACGTCGACACCGTCGTGCTGTGCCGCTTCTCACCAGGCCTGTAACCTGCAACCGTGTAATATTCGTGCACACTCTGTCAGTTTCAAACGTCAAATTTATTCGGGCAACAAAGACATATCTGATGAGGACGGGGTAGAGGGTATATGTGCACCTGGGTTAATGAAGTCGGTAGTTAGAAGAGGAACAGTTGGAAGAGGAGAGAGAGGGGGGGCTGGTGCGCGCTAGCGATGCCCACGACCGTGGTCACTGTGAAGATCGCACTAGTGTACCGCTGAAATCCGTATATCGATTTGCTCATCGGGAGTCGCGGTAATCGAGCATCAATCATTCCACGTACTAGACGTCAATACTAATTCGCCAATCTCATAGTCATCACGCCTTCTTCGCCCCACGATATCCTTCCTTCTGCACCAGACCATTAAGATAACCCAGCAAGAAGTCTTTAGCTTCAGTCGGGGTTTGCTGTCCACTTGCGCTTCCATTGCTAACGGCCGAAGCCATACTACCGACTCGCGACCTGGGCTCCGGCAGTAGATCAGTACCGAACGGAATCTGCTGTCTGCCTTTCGTAGCTGGCGTGCCCAGCGTGAAGGGAGAAATCGGTGTATTTGGACTACCCAAACCCGTCGACTTGGAGCCTGAAGTAAACAGGTTGAGCAGGTTGCTTTGTTTCGCAGTATTGCTCTGCGCCAGCTGACCTTGGTAGGACGCATTTCGTTCCGGCTGCAGTTGTGGTGCTGCCGGCGGCTCGGGTGTCCTGACTGCAATTACTGGCGTCGAGCCACGGCCGTTGAGAAGACCGAGCAGAGTGTTGTTCTTTTCTTGGGTAGTCTGCGGTGGAGGAGCAGGAGCAGCGGCGGACTGAGAAGACACTGGCGCCGCGCTAGGCTTCCTAAGCAATGACAAGAGTTGTTCCTTTTTGCCAGCATCTTCAGTCGTTGGAGCTGCGGCGCTTGGTTCAGAGGAAGTAGGTCGCTTCAGCACTTGAAGTGAAGCCACAGGTTTCGTGCCATCGAACCGTAGCGGACTCTGGACTGCAGGCGATCGAGGCACCATCCCTGCAGAAGAGCCTGGACGTTGCAAAATGCTGAATTGCGGCACGGGTGGTTGAGAGGTCTCGGGTTGGCGTGTCTTTGACTTGGTCCTACTGGCAGCCCTCGGCGACTGAGTAACATGATACGGTTGCTCCCTTGGAGAAGCTGCTGCCTTCGGTTGTGATTTCTTGCTCTGCGGAGATGCTCGAATGTGTGTGCTAGCTGGATCTTGAGGCCTGCCCTCTGCTTTAGGTCGAGCATTCGCATCCGACTTTGGGGGCGAGGCGGGCGTATCTTGCTGGCGTGGCCGGGCTGTCAAAATCTGCGTCGGCTGCTTGGAACTGTCGACGGGCTGTTGCGGCTGGAGCGGGGGAAAGTCGGCTTTCGAAGGGCCAGGCTGTCTGGGAGCGAGCTTCGACGGCAGTGTTCTCGTGATTTCATTGAATGTGGGTTTCCGTTTCGTCGATGAACGAGAAGATGCTGCAATCGTGGTGTCTGTGCCAGTCGGAGATGTGGGTATTGCTGTACTGGCCTGCTCAGCTGGCTGAGGAGGTTTCGCAGCCTGAGAAGCGGATGGTTTGCGGAACAGGTCAAGCAGTGCGGTCTGCTGCTCATTGCCCGGAGTTCGGCCGCCAGGCGCCAGGACTGCCTGGCTCGAGACTGCTGGATTGTTGTTCGAATTCTTAAACACGTTCAGCAAATTCATTGAATGTGCGTTTAGATTTGGCGGCGGTAGCTTGGAGGCTTCAGGTGCTGATGGTCCACTGCCAATTGAACTCTGCGCGCTCATAAGCCCTTGCGAGACCGGACGCTCTGCTGTACCATTATTCCTTTGATGCGGCAAGTGCATCGGGCTAGCCAAAGGCGCGTTGTGACCTGGAAAGACTCGAGACTCAGCTGAGGCCTGCGGACGACCTTGGAAAGCCTGGAGCAGATTCGCCTGATGACTTTGCTGATGAGGTGCCGGTGGTGGTCCCTGATTGTGCATTGAGGTGGGCAGGCTGTGCTGTCTCTGCGGTTGGCTCGTCTGCTGTTGCATCTCAGCAAGTCTGGGATGCAGTGCCTGTCCAAAGGCTTCTTGTCCCGAAGATCCGATGTTGCCCGGCATCGGCATTGACGCATTTCGGTGTTGCTGAGCCAGGAACTCCTGTTGCATATGTTGAACCTGCTGGTACCCTTGATGTTGATGATGGAATTCTGATCGCTGCGGATTCTGTGGTTGACGCAATTCTGGGGGCTGAGTTGGGATTGGATTGTCGATTTGTTCGAAAGGTGTCCTCGGGTCGAACGACAAGGGCACGGAGTGAGTCTGACTCGCACTTTGACCTCCCCTCAGCATCGCCAACAAATTGCTCGACGAGACCTCCGGTGCATCTTGATTTGCAGGCGTCGTCATAGGACTTTTAATCGCAAGCAGACGTTTGAGCTCTTCCGCAGAGCCTTGATGTATACCCAAGCCATTGTCGAGATATGGCTCCGCCTCGGTATCTCCTTCGTCCTCCGTCACAATGGTCTGTAGACCGTCATTCATGACTGGAACACTTCCAACATGCTGTGGCGGCGGTACACTTGGTTTCCTCTGCTGGTTGATAAACCTTTTCAGATGTCCAAGAAATGGCGCGACCATGTAGAACTTGGCGGCCTGCGCCTCCCCTGTACCTTGCCCGGCAAGACCCTTCTGCTTTTTAAAGCCTGGCAGGTCCTTGATATTGTACCATGAGATCTTGCCGATCTCCTTGCGCGTTCTGGGCTCGAAGTACGTCTCAAGCGGCACTCCACGGAAGACGAACAGCTTCATATGCTGTTCTCGCATCGTGACATCGATCGACTTCACTTCTCCGTCCGATTGCAGGTTCTTCTCCACCAGACCAGCAGCGGCAGCATCGTAGCCCGTCTCCTCGTATACCTCGCGAATAGCACAATCGATATCTGGCTCGTTCTTGTTGATCTTTCCTCTGGGAAAGCTCCAGCTTGCACCCTTCTTCCAACCTCGCACAAGCAGCACTTTCTCCATGTTATCATCCATCAATATCGCGCCGCGTACCGGTACGCGCACTTTGTATGCCAGGAACTCCTCATACGCAGCCAGGTGTTGGGCCGCATTAAAGCCACTCAGAAGGGGGCAATGCTGGAACAGCGTAAGACAGAATTGCCTGAGGTTCAAACTCGGTAAAGAAGGGTTCGCTGGACGGATAAAATCCTCGTAGAACCATTGTGCCTCTTCAACCTGGAAGCAGAGTCGTGGCACACTGCTCAATTCGGCGGGCGGTAGATTCAGTAGGAAGCGCACGGTAAGGTCGTCCAGCCAGTCAACGAGCGTCATCTGCGTTATAGTAGTCTCCGTGTCCGTCATCTTGCCCAGTATCGTGCGTGTTCGATGTCCGGCAATGTTGCATTTCGAGGAGTGAGAGGCGTGGGGTTAGATTGCGGCGGACCACTGCAGACGCGCAGAGAGCCGGAAACTGTTGATAGTGAATGTGTAAGTCAGTGCAATTTTGCCTCAAAACAATGGCTCTGTGTTATCGATAAATGTGACTGGGTGAACGGGGCGTGTGGTATTGATGTGAATGTGTAGTCGCTGGCAGGACCGCAGGAGACGTTCGGGACCCGTCAGGCGCCAAGGCATCTCGATATCGACAGAGAATAGTAGTTCCGCTTCTCTCTTTGCGACAACTGCCACAACTTTCCCACGACCACAGCAGAGCTCCTTTAACATCATGGCCGCTGATGGAGACCTCAAGGAGCATGCGCTCAACAGTTCGCACGACTTTTACGATCTACTAGGCGTGCCATCAACCGCGAACGACTCCGAGATCCGCCGTGCATACCGCAAGACAGCCTTAAAGTACCATCCAGATAAGGTTGGCGCAAGCGATACGGCGGCGCTTGAAAAATTCCATCTGCTGCAAATCGCATACGATGTTCTACTTGAATCCGACGTTCGGCAATTATATGACAATGCACGCCGCGCGAGAGAAGAGAAGAAGGAGCGGGAGCAGGCATATGAAGGCCGAAGGCGGCAGATGAAAGATGACCTTGAGCGAAGAGAGAATGCCGGAGTCGCTGGGCTGAAGCGGAAGAGGGAGGAGGCGAATGAAGAGGAGGCCTTTCAAAGGGAGCTGAAGAGGCTGGCTGCGGATGGGGCGAGGCGGAGGAGAGAACGAGAAGAACAGCTGAGGAAAGAGGCGCTGGCGGAATTCGAGCGGGAGAATGCAGAGCGCAACGGAGCCAGTCCGGCTGTAGACCAAAACTCGACACCCGTAAAAGCGAGACAGACTGGAACCGAGGAGACCGACCGGAGCATTACTTTGAGATACCCAGCAGATACGAAAGGTGCCACAAGTGAGCTACTGGACAAAGAGGAGCTCATCTCGCGATTCAGCCGATTTGGAACAGTCGAAGACGCAGTTCTACGGAATAAGAAGCTCAAAGCCGAGGGCGAAAAGCATCGAAAAGAATACACAACCGCGATCATCGTGTTCAAAAGTATAGTCGGAGCTCATGCTGCCGTGACAGACGTTCCTACATTAGCAACCGGAGAAGAAGGCGAGAAATGGAGTGTCTTCGAGAACGTCACATGGGCAAGCGGAAGAGAGCCTGATTGCATACCGAAAGCGAAGAGCACAGGCACACCAAAGACCAATGGCAGTGCTCCGCGAGAGGCATTCACCAGCGCCGCACCCACCACGCCAGTATTGAATAAGGTCAAGAACGCCGATGTTGGAGTCGGTCTGAGAAAAGTGCCATCGTTCGGCAGCTTCAAAGGAACGCCAAAGGCATCCGCCCAGACCTCAACGCCAGGTGGCGCGGGTAGCCCCAGTATGGAAGAATTGACGATGATTCGCTTGAAGAATGCGGAGAGGAGGAGGCTTGCGGAGAAGCTGAGGAAGGAAGAAGCCGAAGCTGAAGCGGCGGACGCAGCAGAAGAGAAGATTGAATGATTGCAATGATCTTCTGGTCGGAAAATGTCTTTACAGCGTGTGTGCTCGAATTCTTGAGATACCCCAATTGGCTACGAATGAGATAACGTATTACGACGTTGCATCGATCGCGGACGGAACAAATCATCCCTTAGCTACAGTGTCTTCTCTGCTCCTTTCCTCTCTGCATTGCCTCGAGAGCAGAGTGCATGTGCAGCTCCAAGAGTCCGTACTCCATACCTAGTTTAGCAATGCCCATTCACAGCCTAGCTCGCTTTAGAGTTCCAGACCCATGCTTTCGTCATCACAAACCTTTGAACCATCTCGTCCTCAAATCCCTTGACTTGCACATCTCTGTCCCAACATCAACCACCATGTTCGCCCGCAAAGTACCCTACATATGCACTCGCTGCCTGTGTAAGCAGAAGTCCCGCCTCTACTCTACAGGCTCGATGCCCACCTCACCACTTTCCACCTCCGGTCTTGCCAAGCTCACCAACCGCCGCCTCATCTCGCTCCACGGCCCGGACACGGCAAAATTCCTGCAAGGCATCACATCCAACAACATCCGTCCTGACGCATCTCAAGGTCTATATGCCGCTTTTCTCACCGCGCAGGGAAAAGTGCTACACGATAGCTTCGTCTACCCGACCGCCGGCACACCATGGCATGCGCAAGAAGGCGACAGTGCAGACGCGGGGTTCTTAGTGGAGGTCGATTCTGAACAGGCGGATGTATTGATGAAGCACTTGAAACGGCATAAGCTACGGAGCAAATTCAAGTTGAGAATTGTGGAAGAGGGGGAGCTGGATGTATGGAGTTTGTGGCGGGAAGGAGAGAGCTGGACGGCACACGGGACATCGCAGGGCACGCCAGGTGGAGTGGTGGGCTTGACGGACTTTAGGGCGCCGGGAATGGGTGTACGATTGCTGCTTCCTGCTGGACAAATGGATGAGGTCGTGGGCGAAGATGTGGAGAGGGCGACGCTGGAGGCGTACACGATAAGGAGGTATATGAAGGGCGTCGCGGAGGGACAGAAAGAGATGGCAAGAGATGACTGCTTGCCTATGAATTGTAATGTGGATCTCATGGGAGGCATTGATTTCAAAAAGGGGTGTTATCTGGGACAGGAACTGACGATTCGGACACATCACACCGGTGTAGTGAGGAGGAGGATATTGCCGGTGGCATTGTACGATCAAGGCGGCGAGGTGCCGGACAAGCTGGAGTACGATTACACTGCTGGATTCGACGGCCTGGTGGGCGCGGACCTCAAAAAGGATGACAAGCGAAAACGAACTGCGGGCAAGCTGATCGGCAATGTGGGCAACATCGGACTGGGAATGTGCAGGTTGGAGCAGATGACGGACTTGGTCATCTCAGGCGAGCCGAGCACTTACAAACCTGAGGACAGATTCTTCGTGCAGGGTCTGGATGGGAACGAGCTGGGAGTGAAGGCATTTGTGCCGGATTGGATTCGAGGTGCGATAAGGGCTCCCAAGGTGCAGAAGCGTGTCGAGTGAGCGCTTCGACTTGGTCAAGTTCGAGGCATCGGCCAATCTCAAGCTGTAACAACCTGCAAGTCGCCTTTCGAAACACCTCCCCTTGCTTTGGGCCTTGTCCGGTTGCGACGCATGCAGTGCCACCTGGTCGAAAATGCATACCTGCAGCTGCAGGCACCGCGATCTACAGCTCCGCTGCGAAGTCTGGAACGAAAGAATGCAGATAAAGCATGTCGTCTAATCTAGCGCGAAGCATGGCTCTCAAAATGGCATGCGAAGAGCAAGGGCAATTGGCTCCCTTGGCTACCTTTGTGCGTTATCTTGATTTGGAAGTCCCACTTGATTGTCGGCTCCATGGATGTTGCGTTGCCTTTAGAGTGGGGAAGCAAGCAAGTTCGACGGTCGTACCACGCAGCTGTCATGATGTCGTCGCACAGATGGTGTCAAGACTCAGTGGCTTCGCCGCAGTCTTTCGCATTCGCTCTTATGCATAAAGAACTCGGCGATCCTTATGCACGAGCAGGGCAGGTGCGCCAGGATCAAATGGACATGTTCCCACAGTGGCTCGCATCTTCATGACGGTCGTCTTCGCCGGCCCACCAACACCAATGCCCTTCACCATTCCTCAAAGTCTAGCTCCTCCTCAGGATCTTACGCCACTTCCCTGTCGATTCTCTTGTCCTTGTCGTTTTGCACGAGCTCTGCACGCTCTTCAAAGCACGCGCTCGTTCGCAGGGGTCATTTTCCCCACGATCTCTCCACGAGGTTCATCGCGCTTGCCCCCGCACGCAGCTGCCAAAAAGAGCCTCGTGGCCGCAGATTAGTCATTAGTGCGCCTGTGACCGGCGCAGCCGACCGGACATGCTTTCGAGTCCCATTGGAATCTTACGAATTCTATCCACCCACCACGCAAAATCATCCTCCAGGCAAATCCACAACATGAACCCGCTGTCATGAGCATTCACCACCATGGCGTCCACCTCTTGAAGATCTGCATCATCCTCCTGCCCAATAACGACACTTGACAAGCCTTATCAGATAACGACGGGACCCATACCCACCACCAAAGTTTCGAGTCCCCGGCCGCTTGCTTACACCGAGGAGCGCTTGGAAGCGGTTCAGCGACGACATCATACCAGACCACACCCCACCACCCACGGCATGACTATGGCCGCGAACGGATATGCGCTGGCACAGGCAGACCAGTATACTGCGCGATCTCAGTCGCCAAAGACGCAATCCGCCGCTGGCCTTGCGCCGGGACACCAGCGCACATATCAGGGTACGTTCTGCGTCGTGCGACTTCCCTGTCGAAAATCGCCATACTGACCCAGCGAATAGCGTGCATACCATGCAGACAACGCAAAGTCCGCTGCGACTTGGGCTCCGTCGACAACCCTCACGATCCACCATGCACCCGCTGTCGTCGCGAGGCAAAGGAGTGCTACTTCTCCGCCACACGACGCAAGAAAAAGAATGCAGGCGATGAGAATACTGGTTCGGAGGCAGGCGACGAAAATGTGACATACGAGATCCGCAGCAACAGAAAGCGACCGAGGACATCCGCGCCGCCTGAGGTGGCTGTCGAAGAGGACGACTACGACTACGACGATCCACCACGCACACCAGGTGGTTCCATCGGACGGACACAGCCTTTGCGCAGACCACCAGCGCCGAAGCCAATTCAGTATGGCGAAGAAGATGAGAAGCAAAGCGAACATACTGCAGCACTGTTGCAGCAAGCCGAGGTGCATGGAGGTCACGATGCACTGAAGCTCTTGTACTCTGCAGCGGTGCACGGAAGAGCGGACAGCAGCACGAGCAGCGGTGTCGCGCGACCCACCTTCGCTGGTTTCACTGCATCCTCTCTGCCGTCTGCAACTAGTCCGATCATGGAAAAGGCTGGTAATGTAAGCTACACCAATGGCCCGCTGGCCATGTTCCAGCACGATGGGACGTGGAAGACTCCCACTGACCAGACGTCGTCCAAGCCTGCGAACTTTGCGCGTATGCCGAGCAATACTCCCGACTACTCCACAGCGCTCAAAGCATGGACACGGTTCAAGTTCGTTCGAGCCGGCTGGTTCACCGCTCAAGAGGGCATCGATTATATCCTCTACTTCTACAAGCATTTGGCTCCGCTCACGCCTGTTGCGCTTCCGGACTTTCGGCAGCCGACGACTCACAAAAAGATGCTGGAAGAGGAGCCGATGCTGACTGTATCCATGCTGACCATCGCCTCGCGTCATATGAAGCTCGATGGACCGGGATCGAACAGCCGCCCGTATGCGATTCATCAAAAGTTGTGGGCTTACCTATCGGGGATGATCGATCGGGTCGTTTGGGGCCAGGAGCAGTTCGGTGGAGGATTCTGTGGTGCCGGCGCTCAGCCAGGATGCGATGTTCATCCTCTCACTCGCAAAGGCCTGCGTACGCTCGGCTCGGTGGAGTCGCTTGTCCTCTTGACAGAATGGCACCCAAGAGCCATGCACTTTCCACCTGAGGAAGACGACGACGACCTCATGATGCCTGATCAATCTTACGTCTTGCCAGACATGACGGGACAAGACGGTGCTAAGGGCATCGGTGGTCACCGCATGGACGCTTGGCTTGAGCCTTGCTGGCGGAGCGATCGCATGTGCTGGATGCTTCTCGGCATGGCCATGTCTCTAGCGATGGAGATTGGTGTGTTCGATTCAAGCGAATGGCAACGGCATGCTCCCTCGACGGACGGACAGCCTTTGTCGGCTGCAGATCTGACCTCGTACGACAAGCGGCGCTGCAATGTTCGGGATCTGTTGCTTGTCTATGTAACCCAGACTAGTGGTCGATTGGGTCTGACATCAATGCTTCCGAGCTACTACAGCAAGCCTGACGACAGTGAGCGCCACAAGCGCAATGGCCAGCAGGACAGCGTTCAGGAGGTTACCCTTCACTTCTGGCTCAGGATGGCGTCCCTCATGCGCGAGGGTAACAACAAGATCTTCGCCAACAAGACCTTCACGCGCGATCTCATCCGCAATGGCAACTACAAAGCCGCACTCGCCCAGCTTCAGCCACCGCTCGAGGAGTGGCGTCGGGACTTCGACAGCTGCCAGTCGATGCCCAAGTACATGCGCGCCATCCTGGGAATTGAGTACGAATACTGCCGTGTCTATCTCAATGCATTGGCGCTGCAAGCCGTGGCAGAGCGATGTGCCAACGATCATCCGTCACCGGTCCAAGTCGTCGACCCTCCTCTTGAGATGGCTCGCGCAGCCCTTGCTAGCAGTGGTGACGGTCGGCCAGATGTCGCCATCACTCCTTCGACGCTGTCAAAATGGCTTGGAGGAGATCGTCACTATTTTGTCACGGTCGGTGATGCTGCCCGGAACCTCCTCAAAATCGTCGTGGAGGACCTGTACCCAGACGGCTTCCTACGGCATGCACCTGTCCGCACATACTTCCGCATCATCAGCGTCGCCATCATGCTATTGAAATCGTTCTCTCTCGGAGCGACTGAAAGCGACGTCACTGACTCGCTGACTCTCATGGACCGCACGGTCGAAGCTCTCAGAACGTGCATCGTGGATGATGTGCACGTGGCCAGTCGTTTTGCAGACCTCCTTGATACTCTCGCTCGCAATCTCAAGCCACGCTTGATCCGCATCGCAGCTGATGGACGTGCCGGTCGAAGTCGCAGAGTCAGTCACGCCGGCTTGACAGCTCAACACGCACAGACTGGATATGGACCGAACGGCAGACATCCAGAACAACAACAGCAAGGGCAAGCTGGAGCCACATCGGGTTCCACGCCAAATGCGTCCCAGCAATGGGGCCCTTACAACAATAACATGATGCTCCCCAACGGCACGCCCGGCAACAACGCCCTCTTTGGCATCTCCAGCGACACATACGATCTCATGGGTAACGACAACTCGTACACCGTCATGCCACCACCCGGTTTTGGCACTCATTCTCCGAACAACATCATGTCGTCGGGTCCGGGCTCCGGGAACTACGACCCATACTCAACGTCAAGCAACTTTGGCGAGCAGGACTGGCTTGCATTGCCCCTGGACCCTCTGCTGAACATGTCGGGCGACGTGGAGCAGACGATGTATGGACCGCAGCTGGGCGGGCAGGATATGCTGGAATTGCTGCTCAATTCGAACACGACCAATGGCTTTCACTAGTCGTGAAGCTCTTCGGTCCATCGATTGGAGCTTCCTCTGCTGGCGTTCGAGCGTTTTGGGGGCACAGGACCAAGATTGCAGATCGAGAATCTTTGCTTGCATTTTTCAGCGCCGAACACGAATCCCAACGAGCACAACGAAAGTCACGAAGAGCGGGTCCCTTGCTTTTCCATCACGGCCGACAGTACCAGCAGGCAACAGAACGAAGTGCACATTTCATAGTATCAGCTTGGGCGGTGTCAAGTCGATTTCAGATACCCACTTAGCAGTAGCAAGCCTGAACATCAGCAAGGCGTTCCCGTCTTACGACCCAATGCGTTTCATCGTCGCTCATGTCATCGTAATCCATATATATGTGGATGTTAACCTCACTTCACACTATACGTAGCCCTCAACCTCCTCATCAAATGCTCGCCCGCCGTGATATCCTCCCTCCCCTCCCTCTTCCCGTTCTTCCTTTCCCACTGCTCCACCATCCGACTCGGAACAGGCTCCAATAAAACCTCATCCAACGGATGACAAAAGTACGCCACAGAGTACCGATCATCGTCACCCACCTCGGCCCCCACCTGGTCACCAGTAGAAGAAGAAGTAGAAGCAGGAAACACAACCCGATGCACCGTACTCTTCAGCAGTCCACCCGTCCAATCTTCCAGCAGATCCCCAATATTAACAAGTATAGGCATCTCACCCGGCGTCTTCGCCGTTCCAAGCGGGTCGAGCGCTACGCTTTCCCACTCCCCTGAAGGAGTGAGGATCTCCAGCCCGGGTTGGTGAGGGAGTCGGAAGAGGAGAGTTAGGGAACCGTAGTCTGAGTGAGCGCCGGCGCGGAGGTCATCCTTGTTGCCCGACTTTGTCGTTGAGTGTAGTTTGGGGTAGTAAAGCAAACGGAAGACGGAGAATTGGGCACCGCCTGAAGAGGAGTGACGGGATGTGAACCAATCCGGAGGGATGTCGAGGGCGGTGGCGAAGTGGGTTAGCAGGCGGTCGGAGAGAGTTTGACAGGCGGTTTGGAAGGTCGTGAGGAGGGAGTGGTTTGCGGGCTCGAGGAAGAGGGAGGGCAGGGGTTGGGGGAATGTGTTGGAGGTATGAGGGGCGAGGTTGAAGGCTCTGTCAAATCTTGTTAGATTCGGTGTATTGATGAGAGGTTTTGGGAGAAGGAGAGACGATACTCTTTCACATCTGGTCGCTTCTGCGTGGCGGGATCGAGTTTCTCGACGCCTTGGGACAGCCAGCCGTGGTTCTTTCCGGCTGAGTTGGAGGCGATGGAGACTTGTTCCTTTTCATCTACCGGAAGGGCGAAGAACTGTTTGGATAGGTCGAAGATGTCGTCGACGAGTTGAGAGGGTACTGCGGCATCGTCTTTGTTGGAGACGAAAACGAAACCATGGTTGCGAGCGGCGTCGAGGAGTTGAGCTGGAGCGTTTGGGTTGGCGGTGCTGATGTCTATGATCGGTATTTGAGCTTCGGATGGTGCTTTGGAGTCCATCGTTGTCAGTTGGAAGAGTGATTTAATCGTTGATGTTGTTGATGAGGTAGAGGTCTACATGTTCAAAGGCTGAGGTTGACCGCTTCCTGATCTGCAACAGCTTGGCGAGCTTCTGTTACGCTTTCACAAGATGTGAACTCAATAGCACAGCCGCGTTCATGTCGCCGTGGATGGAGATGTCAGCGAATACCTGATAGCTCATTCTTCTTGCAGAAGGTCCTGTTTCTTCTTCGACTGTTAAATGTACACCTTCCATGCTTCTACATAGCGCCACGCACCGACACATACACGTCTGCCGCTCCCAATGCTATGCCGAAGACGCACAATCCCGTAGCTCAGTGTCCGGGAGCTTCGGCCATTACTGTTATCAACAGCCAGCCGCATGTGGCAAGGCCATGCGGTAGTGATCCACGACGACTTTTATCATACATAGAGAAGAGTAAATTCCGGCGGGTCAACCTCCTGTTTAGAACGGAGGGATCGCGCCGCTGATTCTCTCCTGTTGTTCCATGAGCTCTTCGCTAGATGCCTCGATTGAGACGGCGAGACCGAGCTTGGCGGAGTTCTGAATCCTTGTGTTAGCTGTGAGTTCGAGTGAGAAAATCCCAATTTCGACTTACCTTGACGTGATCCAGCTCACCCGCAAAGGTGATTCGGACTGGCGGCGCAACGACCTTCTCGAGCAAACATCCGAGCTTGCCCTGGCTGTCCACTTGCGCCCTGAAGATGGACCGCGAGAATTCGTACTTTGCGCCCAGCGTAGCCACACCCTCTGCTCGTGCGGCGCCCATCATTGGGTTTCCTCCGGACAGGCCAGCGAATTGTAGGTTCACATCGACACCAGTCTCAACCTTATCCATCAGTCTCCTCCAGTAGCTCACTTGCATGCCACCCTGGGTCAAAAGTTGCGCGCTGGCGATCCAGTCGTCGCCCTTGTATCGTCCCGCATAGCTCATGGCCACCTCCGGACCCATCCCACCGCCTGGCTTTTGCAGTACACCCTCGATCCCGAGCGACAACCTGGGAGTAACGCTCTGGAGGTATGATCCGATGAACATTCCCGTCAATCCACCTTCCAACACACTTGGGTTGATGCTCTTGAGAGATGCGGTAAAGTCGTCGCCAGTGTAATCCTGTTCGAGAGAGACTTGCGCGCCACCAGGGCCGGCCATCGAGCCAGGCTGGATCTGCACCGCGAGCTTGTTGATAAGGCGGCTTGTGATGCGGCCGTTGAATCGAGCATTGAGCGAACCGTCGGAGTCGAGCTGAGCTTGGCAGAGCATCTGAAGGAGGACATGTTAGCTTGCTGATGGATTTGCTTTCCCTTTTTTTTTTTTTTTTTGGAATCGGCATACATTGTTGGTGCCATACAAGGCGAGGAATGTGTAAGGCGAGAGCATCTGGGACCCGCTCGAAAAGGCATGGCTGATCTGGAAGAGTGGCAGGATGGAAAAGGTCTTGTTGAGCTCCGCGCGCAAGCCAGAGAATATCTGGTTGGTGAGGAAGACATCGCGCTGGACCTCCTTTGCTATTTGATCGACTGTGCCGGGATTGCTGAGACCGAGCGCATCTCTCCGTGCCTGGAAGCTCTGATATGTATTGAGGACGGTGTCGAGGAATCCCCCTGTTCGCACTGACGGCAGTGATACATCTTGCGGAGGAAACTCGACTTCGACAGGGACTGGCACCGCAGTTTTTTCGAGAGGTACTGTTGTCGCCATGGTGTGTGGATGTGCGCCGGGGAATGAATGACTCGTGGTACAATGAGGTGAGCCGTCCGGTTATCTCGGACCTCGAGATGGAGATATGCGATGGCGGACGAGGAGGGCGGCGAGGATGGGTAGTGTCTTGGTACGAGGTACAGTGCTGACGAGCTCGCGTGTATTGAAATCTGAACTGAACTGTCGGCGTAAAGTTCTTGTTGACTGAGATGTACGCCGGGGTGAAGCCTATAACCGTATATATGATACCGACTTATTTCTCGATTGCTTCCAAGTCCAAGTTCCAATCGTCGCTGCTCAAGTACAACTCCTACGGCACCTGATCTTCGCACCTTCCTCCAACATAAAACCAAAGAATCCCCCTTTCGCGGAACACATTCTCGCTCTATCGGACTGACTCAATCTCGCTCGTTCACTTCGACAGCACGAAACGGACCCGAGTCCCTCAGTGCCTGTGCGAATCTCCCGCCGCTCATTGTCCGCTTTCCCGACTAGGAAGCTGCGCGATACGAGCTCGAGTGAATACATCATTTCTCGATCTCGCTGTCTGAAGACAGAGAGCAGTTCGCTCGGCTTGGCCACGACCAGATCTGACCACACGCTATGGACACATTACTGTAGGGAGATCCGCTTCTTGAACAGCAAGATGGCAATCGCTGACACGAATACCAACAGAACGGCCGATCTGGCCGCGAAATCGCTGAGCTTTCGGCGCCGCTCCAGCACATTCGTCGATGCCATCCACGATTTACCTCAGAAGGAGTCCATGGCTCCCGCCCAGCTCTACTCCACCGAGTCTGGCCGACTTTTCCACTCAGGGCGAATCGTGATCGCAACTGTTGGTCTGCCAGCACGAGGCAAGACGCACATCAGTGTTGCGCTTGCGCGATATCTCCGATGGCTTGGAGTCAAGACTCACATCTTCCATCTGGGCGACTACCGCCGTGACATCGTTGGACCAAATGGCGAGGTCCCTGACGACTATTTCCACGTCAATGCCAGCACATCATCGGTCCTACTCCGGAACAAGATTCTCAAGAAGTGCCGCGAAGACATTCTTCATTTCCTCAACCATGAGAACGGCCAAATTGCAATCTACGATGCTGTCAATCCACTTGGAACTGGTCGTCGTGCACTGGCCAAGGAGTTTGAGAAGCATAATGTGCAGACCATGTTCATCGAAAGCCATTGCACGGACGAGCGCATTATCGAGGAGAACGTACGATCAGTTAAGATTAGCTCGCCAGACTACATCGGATGGACGCCGGAGGATGCCGTCAAGGACTATCTCCGTCGCATCAACGCGCGCATACCTCACTTTGAGTCTGTGGAGGAGTCCGACCTGCACTACGTGAAGATGATCAACGCCGGCGAGAGGGTGGTCGTCAACAACTGTGCGTTCGGCTACTTGTCGCAGCGAATCGTCTTCTACCTACTCAACCTGCACATCAAAAGCCGTCAGACGTACTTCTGTCGTGCTGGGACCACACTCGCCGAGGAAAGCTACAAAGGAGATGCAAGTCTCAGTGCAGAAGGTCAAGACTACGCACGGAAGATGACGGACGCTCTGGAAGCACATCGCGAATCGGAGAGACTGAGTCTGATTCAGCATGGCGCTCCTGAATCGACCGCACTGAAACCGCTCAATGTCTGGACATCGACCCGTAAGCGGACTGTCGAGACTTCACATTGCCTGGCAGAGAGAGGATATCGAGTGAGGCAGCGGAGTCAAATGAGTCAGCTGAACCCGGGAGTATGCGAGAAGCTGAGCGAGCGCCGGATCCGAGAGATGTTCCCTGAAGAAGTCGCGAAGCACGAGCAGGACCCATACCACCACCGATACCCACGAGCAGAGGTGAGATTACAAGCATGGACCAGACTGTGTTGACCAGACTAACACGCCATCTAGTCCTATCACGACCTCGCAGTTCGTCTCGAGCCTATCATTCTCGAGCTAGAACGTGAGCAAAATGATTTACTCATCATCGCCCACGAATCCGTCCTACGAGTTCTCTACGGGTACCTCATGGCCTGCTCGGCGACCGACATTCCCAGCCTCGAGTTCCCCCGCGACGAGATCATCGAGATCATCCCAGCTTCATACAACAACAGCGCCAAGCGCATCCACATCGCCGACCTGCATCCCAAACTCGTTCCCGGCAGCCCAGAGGATCTCAAGATCCCGGTGCCACCTTCGGGTGCAGTGTCGCCGTTCAGCGGCGTGGGTACACCCGCGAATGGATCGAACACGCCGGAGAATCGAGATTTCGACAGTGCTGCTCTTCCGATGAGTATCGAGGGGACCATCAGTCCGAGGTGAGATCAGTCCTGTGTGATCGCGATTTGTTGAGCAGCAGACTGACACAAAGCAGAACTTAGGGAAGTCTCGACGAAGGGCCTCCTCCATCCTCGATCAGAAAGGCGCTGTTAGCCCACAAAAAGGCGATGAGTGAAGGATCAAACAGCACGAGGAGTGATGGGAGCACCAAGAGCGCTCAAAGGAACTCGGCGCAGATCGGACGGACCGTTTCCGGGTTCTTGGATACGTACACTGCGAGTGAACTGAACGCCGGCGCAGAGGATCTGGCTTGAGAGTCTTCTTGATTTGTTGATTTGTGGTTGTAGATGTGGGAACAGGCTAGCGAGATACCCAACCCCGATGACTTCGAGGTCCAGCTTCGATGCACAACGATATGTGAGGACATTCACACTTCTCGTGGACAGATGCGATTATGATACCCTCGTCCTGTTGTACATTTTCACGCGCTGAGAAAGTGCTCGAGAAAGAAAACAACCATCGATTTGACGACTCTGCGAACGGTATCACAGCACTTTCGGCATTCTACACACGCCTTTCTTCCTTCGTTCCTCTGCCTCCGTCGCGGATGAGCGTCAAGTACTCAAGTCGCCTTCATCGACGTTTTCCTCACTTCCAGCACATCACACATTCCATCCACCCCATTCCTCGTGCGTGCCACTCGCTCCGCCCCACCACCATGCAGCATCATCACCTCGTACACCCCGCCGTATCCTCCTGCCCCCTCGCCACCTGCCCAACGCTGTAGTCTCGACAATACGTGTAGTACTGAATGACCCATTCATCGTAGATGCAACAATTGTCGTGCGCGCTTCCGGGGATCTGGCGGTTCGGGGGTTCGTTGTTAGCAACACGGCCCGTCTGTGGCCAGCTTTTGTCGTTCGTGGCGGGGTCGGAGCATGACTTACGGCGCGGCCGTGGGCGTTGGTGCAGGCGTCGGATCGGACGTTGAGGTTGCCGTCTTTGCACCATACGTTGCGGGTGCGGGCGAGGGCGAGGGGGAGGGTGGTGGCGAGGAGGAGGAGCGGGGTGGGGAGGTACATTGTTGGGGGTTGTGGCGTCTTGGTGGGAGGGTGCGGCGGCGTTGGAGAATTGGAAAGGCAGATCAGCGCTGTTGGGAGTCTCTTCGTGAGGAGCGGTGCTGTGATTTGGAGAGGGAAAGGTGGCTGGAGCAGCGCTGGCTTTGGATTTTCGAGACCCATGCCAGCATGGTCCCCAGGACGAGGACCTTGCTGGTTCGAGGAGCATAAAAACCGCAGGGTGTCAATCGCAGAGCATCACGTTCTCCTCATGGTTGATGATGATTGTCGGGTTTCGAGGACGTCGTCGACATGAGCCCGGCTCTCTCTCTCCGCTTCTCTGGGAGTGCTTGGACTTTTGCTTGGTGCTGGGTGCCCTGGGCAGTAATCCAGCGACGTGGAGGTTGAGTACCTCTGGTCTGGGGTGCATGATCAAGTCGACACAGGTGTCAGCTGCGCGGGGCATCTTTATATGTTCGTCGGGCTTCATCCTCATCGAATCCTGTCGTTTCTGCATACAACTCCCGAGGAACATCTTTGACTCGGCCTCGAGGATGATCGTGCACGAGGACTCACATCGGCTCAGTCCTGTGGGATCCCGTGCGATGACAGGATCCACTGTTGAGTCGCGGCAGATCCGTCTTGTGTGTGCTTGTGTGTGGAAGGAATCAGATCGTGGACACGTCGACTGTTCCTACAAGCCAAAATTACACAGCCTGGCCTCCATGTTGCTGCCTCCCAACTGCCAAAACATCACCACTCACGCCTTCCAGTTCACACAAACGACCATCAACTTCACATACCGAGCCACAAGTTCACCAAGCGAGCGCCAACAAGTCAAGCACAAATCCAAAACAATGTCCTGGATCGCAGAAGTACACTCGCCAACAACTCCAACCCTAACCCTAACAACCATACCTCCCACAACTAACCCCCCCCATCAAGGCCCTCCTCAACCTCCACAACCACCGCAACTCCATCACCACCCAAAAAAGTCCCTCCTCGAAAAAATCCCCTCACCCCTCTCCGCATCGGCGTCCTCTCCGCCGCATCGATCACCTTCTCCGCCATCATCGACCCCATCGCAACCCACCCCTCCTGCACCCTGCACTCCCTCCGCCGCCCGCTCCCCCACCCGCGCCTCAGCCCAAGTCGCCAAGTATCGCCTCCACAACCTCACTCCACCATGTAAAGCCCACGCCATCCTACCAGGCCCTCCTCGACGACGACGAGGTCGACGCAGTCTACATCCCCCCTCCCCAACGGCTTACACGCCGAGTGGGCGATCAAGGCGTTGAGGGCGGGGAAGCATGTGTTGGTCGAGAAGCCGATGGCGAGTAATGCGGAGGAAGTGAGAGAGGTCAGAGCGGAGGCGGAGAAGGCGGGGAGGGTGGTTGTGGAGGCGTTCCATTGGAGGTTTCATCCGGTGGCGCATTGGATTCGGGAGAGGATTGAAGGGGGTGGAGGCGAGGTTTAAGATTCCGAGGGGGGCGTTGGGGGAGGGGGATAGTGAGTTTGATGCTTCTCTTTCTTGTGGTCGCTCTCGACTTAATTCGTACTTCGAACACGGTGGCCATGGTTGGGATGTATGCTGATGAGCGGTCTAGTTCGCTTTTCCTGCGATCTCGCCGGCGGCGCCAGTATGGACCTCGCGTACGTCTTCAGCGCCTGCTGCTATTTCAGCGGTCAGCCCACAGACTCCGACATGACCGTCACCTCTGCCACGCCCCGGTTGCATCCCAACGACGACCGCATCGACGAAGCAATGGACGCAACCTTTTCCCTCTCCTACCCCGGCTCGGACTCCGTCACCTGCCACGCGATCGCGGACCTATCATTGCCACCTTTGCTGGGGATTATACCTCAAGTCTGGGAATTGACATCGACCGTCGTGATCGAGCTGACAAAAGCGAGAGTCGAGTTCTCAAACTTCTCCGTGCCGACGTTTATGCACTCCATCACGATTCGAGAGAAGGATGGGAAGGGCAAACTGACGGGCAAGAAGACGATAGAGAAAGTGTGGACGGGTGGGTCGGAGTGGGAGAAAGCGGGCGTCGAAGGGGAAGCGTGGTGGACGACTTATCGGTGGCAATTGGAGGCTTTCGTTAAGATGGTGAGGGCGAAGGAGGGAGGTGGGCCGTACGAAGGGCCTATGGTGAGTTTGGAGGAGAGTGAGCAGGTATTGAGGGTTTGTTGACGCGGTGTTATGAGAAGGCTGGCATGCCGAAGAGAGGATTGTGAAGGTATACTTATTGAGACGTTCAGATGACCTTATCCGCAAGTCGTCGACGAGAGTCCGCATCGTGCATGTAGACGATTGTCGCTGCAAAGGACTTCCCAGTTCACACGCCCACAGCCACGGCGTCGAGCAAACCGTCTTTGAAAATAGATGTACTTACCCTTTAACCTCAGCCGCAGGTGACTTGATGACTTCCATATCTGCCACAAAGCCAATCACGACAGCACAAGCTATGATGACGGGGAAAGCTGTATGAAGATCAATGCGATGATGAAAGCCATTTCCGAGATTCTTCCCCCTACCACGCAGCCTCAATCCTCGCCGTCCGTCGACTTGGAAATCGCGATACTTCCACACGAGGATCGCATCAACTCTCCCTCGACAACCACCATCTGCACACCAGCTGCACCTCAGAAAAAAAAAACCCCCCCTGCAAAAGTACAGATCTCGCTTGCTGGGCAATGCAGCCCGCCATGTCGCGCTCTCACCGTCATATGCTCCTTGCCGCTCGAGGCGGAGCTTGTACGAGGTACACATGTCGTCGTCCGCGGCGGTGGAAAAGGAAGAGGCCCATCGTTGCACGTGCTTTATCTCTCGGAGCGAGGATCGGTAAGGTAGAACTAGGTATTCTTGGGCGGTCGGCTTTTCCGATGGTAGGGCTTCATCAGGATTCTCCCATTGGCTCTTCGTGATGGGAATGGTGGAACTCTGACGAGACACAGCAATCCTGCAAGAAGTCTTCTTTCCCATGCATCATATTGTACATTGAGAGATCTCGCGAGACAGCACGCGTAGGTGGGATGACATGGCTGGCGAATGTGGGGTTCAGACAATTCATCTGTGAAAGCTGAGCTGGATTTATTATGAACGTGAATGACATAAAGAGTCCCTTCCACCACGACGAAGACCACCTCATCGACAGAAGCACGAGAGAACTTCGCATTGACATCCTCACCGATCCATCCAACACCTTCACGATATTCTCGAGCACATATATCCACCACTGCGACCACGACAAACGGGTTGTTCCCACGGATGCAGCGGCCCGCAGCGCGGCGCTACTGTGGTCCGTGGGCATACGCGACTTGTGAGAACGCGAGACCTTTCTGCATACCACGCACGCACGCACGCAGATTCTCTCCGCAGCCTCACCGACCTCCGACACGACCACCCCATATCCTCGACCTCTTCTCCTCCTCCTCCTCCTCCTCCATGATCCTCATCACCAACATGGACCCTCTCACCAACTAATCCTCCCTCGCACTTCACTGACACGCTCCTACGCGCTCATATCAAGCGGGGCTTCAAAGCTGCACCGAGTTTTGCGGCTGCCAACATCCTCGCCGCAGCCCAACTCGCGTCCTGACAGCACCTCCACCGTCATGGACAACCTGTCCGGCGCAGCCAACAAGGCAATGCCGTCAACCGAAGACAAACAGACAGCACCACGCCGTCCCTCACTACTACCCGCGTTCGAGCCCTTTTCCTCCTCCCCGGGCCTCCCACGAGCGGCCAACAAACGCAAATTCGACGATGCCGCCCTCAACGACGACCGCAAGTACTACCCAACGCCTATCCCTACCTCCTCGACCATCGTTCCACCGCCATCATCGCCGGCACCGCGTTTGACGCGTCCGGGCCTCAAACGAACCGTGTCCATCCTCTCCGAACGCGCACCTCTCAGCGACGTGCCCTCGCTCAATCTCCACGCCAACGGCGAGCCCGTCCTCATGGGCCGCTCGAGCAACTCCTCCGACTATCAACTCTCCGCCAACCGTCACATCTCGCGGATCCACGTGCGAGCATCATATCACGCTCCCGATTCGGCGTATCCGGAGGGAAAAGTCGAGGTGGAGTGTCTCGGGTGGAATGGAGCAAAAATACACTGTCGAGGGGAGGTCATTGAGCTGGCCAAGGGAGAACAATTCGTGTCGGGCAAGCCGCAGAGTCAGATCATGGTCGACGTGCAAGATACGCGTGTCATGCTGGTGTGGCCGAAGGAGTCGGCGAGAGATCCTTCGTCGATTGAGTCGAGGTCACCTTGGCTTGGGGAGTCTCCGAGCAAGCGTGCTGTGGAGACCTTTGCGTCCAGTCCGCCGGCGATGAACATGCCGCGTCTTGCATCGCCAGTCTCGCCCACGTTGGGATTCGGTGGTACTTTTGCAACGACATTCCAAGCGGATGCCGCCGATGATGGACCTGTGCAAGTCTATGAAGACCACAGCTCTGATGAGGATGCTCCTCATGACTTGACGCCTCGAGCAGAGCGTGTGGGCACGCCGTCACCAGCCCGTCCCGTCTCGGCAATCAACCTTGGCAAATCTCTCGAGACTGTCCCGTCCGATCCCGAAGACTTCTCCGAGCATGATGAGGAGAATGATCCCATTGTGCACTCCTTCGGTCCATTTGGTGAAAACCTCATGTCCCGCTTCGAGTCCTTCAGCTCCCGCTCGCCCGAGCGTGCACGCAAGCCTCTCAAGGCAACGCTCAACTCACCAGGCCGCACCGGCTCGACCTCCACATTCAACAAAAGCCCAGTCAAGAACCACGTCATCAACCAGCTTGCCTTCTCTCGCATCCACTCCTTGCCGCTGTCGACCATCCACAGCAACCTCCCAGCAGAGCTCCGTGGCGCCATGGCGAAGCCGTCCGACAATGAGAGGCAAGAGGTATTGTCAACCGCCGAACTCAAGACCATCCTTGATGGCATCCCATGTGTCGGCGAGATCAGCCGCGAAGGCAAAGATGCGGCCGGCAAATTGTTGGAGAGCGAATTCTACTACGTTCCTGAGATGGATGTCGATGTCAATCGTCGCGATACCGTGACCCTCAGCCTGGGCAAGACCAGCATTCGCGCTGCACGCAAGCAGCATAAGGTATGCCCGTCCCGTCGTGAACCCATACTCGTCTTCAACGCTGACCCCCTCCACAGCAATACTACTGGAAGCGTCCGCGTCATTGATCGCATCTCCTGATCGTCAAATCTGTCCGTTCGCGCAGCGTCCTTCATGGATTCGGCATGCGCTATATGTTATTCGGCTTCTTTATGCTGCGATGATTCCCCCTGCATAGCGACGATGGTGTTTGTTCAAGGACACGGCGACCAGCGGGCGTCGGACTGGTTACCAGCATGTATTATCGTGTGTGTTTTCGCGGGAATAACGCTCCCCATCTTGGTGTACGAAATGGTATTGGCGCAACTCACCAGCGGTGTGAGATTGCTCGAAGAAGGAAGGGTTCGCGCTTATGGTTCTGTCGGAAGGGCGCGTAGACGAATGCACTGTCGCGCATGTGCCAGCGATGGCGACGGTTTCAAAGAGGATGGAATGGGAATTCTCAGGCATATGTTAGAATGACATGAGAGCAATGAAAAGATGTTTGTTGTGATCGTCTTTATTAGCAGGGAGAGCTTGTTCACGTGGAAGGGATGACGTTGCGGGGAAAAACAGCGGACGTCGGTCCGTACCGAAGATGCGATGCGAGCTGTTGACGAGCTTCGACTTCGAGATCAAGCTCGAGGCATCGACTTGCTCTGTGTTCTACAAAACTGCTTCCAACATTCCTCGACTCACCATGCGTCTGCTCGTCCTCCCAGTCGCATTGTCAGTCCTGATCTACACTCACGCCCTCCCCTCCGTCTCCTCCTCACCGAAACCCCTCCCCCTCCTCATCTGGCACGGCCTGGGAGACACCCACGACGCCGAAGGCCTGCACTCGGTCGGCTCCCTCGCCGAAGAAATCCACCCACACACCTACACCTACTACATCCGCATCGACGACGACAGCGGGGAAGACCGCAAAGCGACGTTCTTCGGCAATTTGACGGCGCAGGTGGAGAAAGTCTGCGAGGACATTCAGGCTGAGCCTAAACTGCTGGATCCTACGACGGGTACGGTGAGGGTTGATGCGTTGGGGTTCTCGCAGGGAGGACAATTTTTAAGAGGACTGGTGCAGACGTGTGAGGGACTCCGCGTGCGGAGTCTGGTCACATTCGGGTCGCAGCACAATGGCATCGCGGAGTTGAAGGCGTGTGGCACGTGGGATTTTCTGTGCAAAGGCGCACTGGCGCTCGCGAGGGGGAACATATGGAGTGCGTACGTGCAGTCGCATGTCATCCCGGCGCAATACTTCCGCTCCGTCAACGACACGACCGGGAGGGGGAGTCCGTCCTACCTCGACAACAGCGGCTGGCTCGCGAGGATGAACAACGAACTGGAGGTCCAAAATCGCACCTACAAGGAGAAGATCGGCGAGCTGGAGAATTTCGTCATGTTTGTGTTTGAAGAGGATACCACGGTGATTCCCAAGGAGAGTGGATGGTTCGCGGAGGTGAATGGGACGGATGGCAAGGTGACGAACTTGAGGGAGAGGAGGATGTTTCGGGAGGATTGGTTGGGGTTGAGGGAGTTGGATCGGAAGGGAGGGTTGGTGTTGGAGAGCACGAGGGGGGAGCATATGCAGTTGGATGAGGAGGTGCTGAAGAAGACGTTTGAGAGGTACTTTGGGCCGGAGAGGAGGGTGGGACAGGTTTCCGTGGAAGAGGACTTTGTTGACTGCGGGGAGGTGAGCTGGGTGGCGTGGTTTGGGGGTTTGTTGGAGGTGGCGAGGGAGAGGTGGCATACTGGTTTGTAGGGGTTGTAGAGTGCGGATCACAGAACGGCGGCCTCTTCGACGACAATGGATCTTGGCGGCAGGGTACGCTGTCGGAAACGCCTTGGGAGGCTTCTGGATACGGTGGCAGACCTGCTCAGTAGGCGGCGGCTGGCTAAGTGGCGTTTTGGCTGTCCTGCCAAGTTAACCTGAGTCGTCTCGTCATAGATAAGCCGAGCTGCCAGTCGTGATGCCTCGAGTGAGCCTGCCCATAGGACCTTGACCGTACTGCAATGGTACATCGAGTTGTCAACTGACTCTCTATGTGACATTGGTCGTCAGTGAGAGCAACTTTGACGCAACCCAGGGTGGATCACTGCACTTCCATCAAGACGCCTAAGCGATGGATGACGCCTCTCACAACACAGCATGGTGTGTGAATCCCGAATCGTGAAATTCCGAATCATGGATGCATGTCTTTGATCATTCCGCTGTCTGAAATGCTACTCTGACCTGACGAGCGCAAGCGTTCCCACTCCCTCCCCATCTCACAACAGCAATCCACAACACACAAAAAAAAAACTCCGCCATCCATTCCTCTGCCTCCTTTCCTCGAGCGAGTCGTCTACTTCAGCTTCTTCTTGGGGCGGAGCTGGTTGGTGTGTCCGCACTTCTTCTTGCGGCAGTTGGTGGCACGTGGGGGAAGGCGGGCCTGGATTTGTAGGTGTTAGTATGATCCTCGTGTGTCCAGTGGGGTCATTCGATCGCCAACGTACATAGCACTTTCGGCAAATCATCTTGTCGCAGTTGTACTTGGAGGCAAGAGCCTTGAGCGAGGGCTCGATGATTCCACCACGGAGACGGAGAACCAAGTGGAGGGTCGACTCCTGTATCGAAAGTGTCAGATCACCGTCTTTGCCTCGCATCATCCACATGCTTCATCCATCATCTTCAATATCTGCGCACCTTTTGAATGTTGTAGTCGCTCAGGGTTCGGCCATCCTCGAGTTGCTTTCCGGCGAAGATCAATCGCTGTTGGTCCGGTGGGATTCCCTCCTTATCCTGGATCTTGCTCTTGACGTTGTCGATGGTGTCGGACGACTCCACCTCGAGGGTGATGGTCTTGCCCGTGAGGGTCTTGACGAAACTGTCATGACTTCATCAGTATCGCTGTGTTGCAGGAGGCTCGGTGGGATCGTAGGGGTCAGAGGAAGTTGGGAATATATCGCCACACTTCAAACTGGTTCGCAATCGGGGGGGAGGAACATACATCTGCATGTTTGCTGGTTTTCTGGTGGTTGACTGTGACGGTGTTCAGACTGGCAGCGTGGCGAGGTTCAAGGTGACTTCGAATTTCGAGTGGCTTGGCGCGGCCGGCAGGAGCGAATGAGCTGAGACTCATGCCTGAGGCAGGAACTTATAGAAATAGTCAAAGATCAGCAAGCGCTCTGGAGTTCTCGACTACACAATTTCACGGTGACATCCGCATGTACATTCTGAACATTCTGACACGTGGCTATCAGACCGCGTCACTACGACTCTATACCTAGAGCATCTCGAAGATCAACAAAGTGCTCCCTGACTTCATCCGCCAGCTTCCCCTCAGTCTCGCCGATGATCGTGCAGACCAATGAATAGTTGTTGAACAAGAATCTCTCCCGCTTCCTCACTTCGGCAACACCTTTGCTAAGCTTGATCAAGAATGCTTCGAAGTCTCCTCTCAGTCTTCCCAGACTATTCGCCACCGGCTCATCATCCCCTGCCTCACTGCTCAACGCGAGGATGCCCTGAATAAAGTTGGCGAAACGCTGCGTCAGCGGGTGAGGTGCAGTGTTTGAAGCGCTCGAGCTTGAGGTCAAGGTCAAGGCCGAACCTGCAGGTTTGCCAGACAATGATGCCGTAGCCTTGCGAATCGAGTCGCAGTGCGCATCGATGATTTGCTGGAAGCGAGGCCAGAGTATCATGTTGGTGCCGTTGATGTAGCCCTCGGCTACTGGCACCTTGCGTCGCTGTAGCTCAAATGCAAAATGTTGAGTCAGTCGAACGCATGTGAGCACGCCGAGAGCATCATGTGTCTGCTCAATGAGCTGCTTCGTCAGACTTTGACCTAGTTCGAACGTTGGCTGGAAGATCTCGTTGAATCTGCGGCTGGTCGTCTGGAACGGCTGCTTTGTGAAGAACTCGGCCAGAAACGAGTATTCCGCACATGCATTGTCTACCAGCGCCAGGTTGAGAGCTCGGAATGGGACCTCCAAGTAATGAGTGCCTTTGTCGTCCTCTGCGGCGAATGATGGTATGGCAGTGTCGTTCGCGGTACGCAGAATGTCCATCCGCCGGCCGATAGAAAAGGCATCATGAGGAGCAGCACTTTTGCCTCCTCTCTTCACGCCGCTCTCTGCCGCAAGAACCTCAGTCTGGTCGATGATGTGAACGGTGAGCTTCTCCAGTGCAGCCTTGTATCTCGTGAAATTATGCAGATAGTACCATCGCATCGTATTTGTGTAGGCCTGCGATATCTCCGCGCCAAGTTCGGGTTGCTTCTTCGACAGGAACGCAAACACATCCCGATATCGTAGGAAGCTGCTCTGTTGAATGATCTGTGCATTGATGCTGGGAGATCGCAAGGCCTTGATCTGAGCAACGACATAATCTCGAATCCGCTCTACCGCCTTGTTGGAAACGTCCTCGATGAACGGCTGGACGTCCTGCGCCGCTTTGATATCTTTGCCCTCCTTGATCTTCGCATCTATCGATTTCGACCGTTTCTCCAACTCTTGGAGTGACTTGATCCATTGCTCGTCCACGGTCCCTTCAGTGATCTTTCGAACAACTCCGGGAGGGATCACAAAGGCCTCAACTTCCGGACCCAGGACCTTGTCGACAGCTTTTCTATTCTCGAGCTTGTTGTTGAGCGTTGTAGACCTGTTCTGCAAGGTCTCGATCTCCGTGGACACAGCAGCTAGCTCGGCTTGGAAGCTCGTCAAGTACGACTCGACGGATTTGAGCACCTCATCACAGGCAAGGATGGATTTGTGCAGGTCTTCGAATTTGTCCTTCTCCTTCTCAAAATCCTCAAATGCTTCAGGCTTGACTGTTCCATTCTGCAACGCTTTCTCATCAGGAGGCGTGTTGGCGAATTCCTCGAGATCTAGACCCTCAAGGTCGATTCCACCTGCGATTGCAACACGGTCTTCTGTGGTCTCTCCATCTCCTTCTTGACTTCTGCTCGGACCCAGTATCTGCTCCAGTACAGCGAGTGGATCTGTGATTTCATTTGCTGAACCAGCCAGCTGTTCCCTTAGATTTGAACCACTCGGAACTCTTGCACTTGCGGGAAGGCTTTCATTTGATCCGATGAGTGAGGCCACTGAGAGGGAAGAGGATCGTGGTTGAAGGCCAGGTCGACGAGGAAGTGTACTTGGCCCAAGCTGGACAGATCGTCGCGACGCAGGGTGTGGTCGATTCGGATTGGGAGAGGGTGTTTGTTCACGCGATGGTGCGGAGAAGCGTTCCAGCCATATGCTCATGGCGGCGGAGGAATCAGACTTGCGTCAAGTTGCATGACAACCTTGAGCGTCAACCGCAAGCAACGGACGGTCCAAGTTGCGTGTGAGATCGCTCCTTCCGTTCTCCTGCTCAAAGTGCTTACACCAAGCCACTCAGGTACAAGACGTACGGCGCCAGCTCCAAGCACCCGACTCTTCGAGCTTCAAAAAGCCAACAGGGCACCGCACCTCACTCCCGTCAGATTCATGCTTATGTCAGCAAAAGTCCCCGCTCGATTTTCCACACTTGGAAGAATCCAACTCGACTTGCTCGACTTATTACCACCGCCTCGACTCCCACCTCCACCTCTGTTGCATCACCCATCCCCACGAACACCGAACCACTATCTTCACCATGGCCGACGCTACCAACAACGACGCCCAGGTGAGCCACGATCCATACTCCGCCCCTCTCCGACACGATCCCATACCGCTCAACCTTACCCCACCACAGCCATCCATCAATTTCGCCGATGCGACCACCCGTACTTCCATTGCGCGCAGCCTGCTAACCATACCACCACACAGCATGAGGTCTCCTTCGACAGCGCCGATGCTGGTGCCTCCACCACCTTCCCAATGCAGTGCTCTGCCTTGAGGAAGAACGGCCACGTCGTCATCAAGAACCGCCCGTGCAAGATCGTCGACATGTCCACCTCCAAGACCGGCAAGCACGGTCACGCCAAGGTCCACTTGGTCGCCATCGACATCTTCACCAGCAAGAAGTACGAAGATTTGTGCCCATCCACCCACAACATGGATGTGCCCAACGTCTCCCGCCGCGAATTCCAGTTGGTAAGGAGGATCTTATGAGCAGGGTACCATACAGCTGGACTATTGCTGACCCATGTGGTGCAGCTCGACATCACTGACGATGGCTTCCTCTCCCTCATGAACGACAACGGTGACACCAAGGATGATGTCAAGGTCCCAGATGGTGAGGTTGGTGACAAGATCAACAAGCTGTTTAAGGAGGAGGAGAAGGACACCAGTAAGCACGATCGGAGAGTGATAAGTCTTGGAAATCCACTGACTTTGCCCTTCCAGACGTCATTATTCTCACCGCCATGGGTGAGGAGGCTGCCATCGATGCCAAGGAGGCTCCCAAGGGTGCTTGATCGCGTTGCGATTCATTTCCAATATAAGTGCCTGTGGAGAGGTCGGGAGATTACTTATGGATATACGAGAGCAATGAGCGTGGCATAGTTGGTGTTTCGCAAGCGGAGGATCCTCTTTGGGGATAAGTCGTGTGCTGCTTAGCCAAAGGGCTCCGGCTTTTTGTCGAAAGTATTTATGAGTAGACTGACGCAGAGAGCTTGCGACGTCTAAAAGTTGTCAAGTTTTTCGATATTGCAGATCCCGGTCTTGTGAAATGTCGAAGCCCTCGATGTTTCCCAGTGATATGCTCAACGTGTCGTCTGTTGAAATGTTTGCAGTTTTTGACCAAAGTTTAAAATCTGCCTGAGACCTGAAGTTTGACGTGAACCACTTCACCATCGCACGCGACTATCCACCCATCGTCGAGCACGAGCTGTTCTGAGTTAGAGCCGCATTCAACATCACCTCAAGGTTTCTATGTCTCGAACAGAATAGCCGCAGCAACTCCTGTAGGTTTGGTCTCACAATGGCTGAGCATCTCGCTTCCTCGACCTTTCCTCATCTTTCAGCCTCAAACCCACCACCTCCTGGTCCGGAGACTTGAAAAGCTGTCCGGGCCAGCATGTCATCGAGACGCGCCAGGAAACCGCAGTGCTCACAAGAAGGATGCGCATCGCGCAGATTCAATGTCGGTGATGATGGGTTTACTTACTGTGACCGCGGTCATCAGCAATCCGAGGTCTGTCTACCGCTCCAGCCCATGCACCATTTCCATGAGCCAGACTGACTTCCACATAGCTCGGAACCGTCATTGCTGAAGATACTGGAGAGCTGGTAATTCAAGGAACGAAGAGTCGAAAGAATGACTCTGATGCCGAGTCTTTCGCAAGTCGAGGTATCTGGGCGACTTCCTGATGATGTGATGACATGAGTTGTGACTGACAAGGAACTACCTTAGTCTCTGGCTTCAGTGGTCCCAAAGCCTTCGAGCACTATCTTTTGTGCATACAGCTGGTCTTGAGAAAGCAGCTGCGATGGTTGATAGACGTGCAGAAGCTGCCAGATGAGCTGGAGGTGAGTACCTGCTCCATTCAACCGCAAGACATGAAGCTGATTCATACATGCAGACCCTGGTGCGAGATCTCTGGGCTCTCCGACTCCAAAAGGTGCAAAGTAGAGTGTCGTACGACTCCGAGACCGATACAGAGGCACAATCCTCGCAAATGTTCAGCTCGCAGTCAGAAGGTGACACTGACGGCAAGACTGCCAATTCGCAGCGCGCAAAGCAGAATGCTCGGAAAGTCGCCAGTGGTGTAAACCTGATGGATCTGCTCTGTCTGAACTTCACAGCATTCTTGTTGCTACGGATACCTTTGACAGCCGCCGACCTGACGAGCTGGGTGAACGATGGCACGCTGTGCTACTACCGAGCCTCGAAGGAAATCCCTCTTTCCATGCGGGAGCGGTTGCCAGGCCATCTACAAGAACAGTTGGAGCCACAAGATCTCGTCGCTCCGGAGACGCTCCAAAGGAAGATTCTCGAGTGGCTTACAACCCTGGCCGACAACTTTGGGATGGCAGTTCCACCTGTCAACCATCCGCTGCTGCTGTATCGATGGGTAACGGAGCTATCGCTGCCGCTCGAGGTCTTCGTGGGAACGCAACGTCTCGCGCGTATTCTGGACGTTGACTATTCGTACCGTTTGAACGCCAAGGCCGGGACCCTGATGAGTTTGCGTTGTCCGGAAATCCGACTGATGGCGTTGGTCGCCATAACGACAAAGCTGTTATTTCCTTTCGACGACGGCAGACGTTACCCTACGACGAGCAATGATCTCGGAGCGCTGCGAATGGACTGGAAAGAGTGGAGCGAGCAACAACAAATCCACGACCTTAGAGACGATTCCGCCACAAAGCAACTGTCGTACAAGGATGCCTTCTCAATGACAGAAGCTGGGAGCCTCGATCTCGCCGGCGAATCGCTCGACCAGTATCTTGATTGGTGCGAGAACAATATCGCTTCTGAAGAAGTTCGGGAGCGTGGTAGAGCAGGCAGGGAAGCAGAGTTCCGACGAGCGCTGTTCAGAATGTTCCCCACCACGAGGGAGAACCAACGCACCGGCACATGCGTGCATGATGGCGAAATGAGGGATGAAGGCAGGACTTCGGCTGGGCGATTGCGCCAGGTCCAAGGCGCGCTACGTCCTGAACGGATTGTCCTTGACGAAGGCACCGACGATATCCCACGTGCGGGCAGCTCGTATCCTCAGTACAGGACTGAAGACGAGCTCGATGGCGTCGCAAAGACTTTCTATACGAGAGCTTCACAACTTGCCGGAACATACCTGCATGACTTCCTGCGCGCGGTGTTTTCGTTGGAGCGTCGACTAATGGACAAGGAAAAGGCTCTCCGGAAGGGAGATCCGTCGCAACAGAGTACTGATCCGTCATGACTCGTCGACGTCAACGTGAAGGACAAGAGCGCCAATACCTCGACACACGGTAGTCGGCAAAGCTTCCATGCCCGCTCCACCTCTCTGAGACAATGCAATGGCTTTGCGGGCACGGGATTCGCCCGCTGGTGGTCCCTTTGGCCCCAAAAGCTTCCAGGAACTGGTAACGGTCTCTCCTCTACCGACGTTTCGACCATTTCGATAAATCTTCTGGCCTTCGAATGTTGGTTTCCATGGTTCGAGAACTTGCTCGCACGAGAGTCCGCTTTTTCTGATGCGGCTGAAGGGTACACCGAGAAGGTACACCGCATGACCTCGACTCGGAAGGGTATTGTGGTACCCATGCGATCCTGTCGCCGATCAGTCGCATCGTGGGTGCGTAATACATGCGCACTATTGCAATAGTGATGAGTGCCTGCAGGCGATCGCGTTCGAAACGTCCATCCACCTAGTGGTCCTTCGTCCCACTGGCGAGGTGGATGACAAGACTGCCGCAGGTACTCCGGGCAGCGGCGCTGGGTCAAACGCCATGGGGTGGAAAGTGGAAACCAAGGCTCGTGCAGCATGCACTGGCAATCGCTGGGCTACTGCAAGTTGGTCGCGCCTAGCCATGATCACCCGCGGACGACCGAAATTCCGATAACCACAGCATCCAACAAGGAGATCCTTATCCGCGTGCCTTTACGGCGCATTCCCATTTGCAGCATTGACTTTGCTTTTGCCCGCTGTCATCACAAGGTCATGCGAACATGTTCCCGGCGAATGGCAGGGGCTCTCAAACGTGGCATTGCTGGGATCCTCGCATGGTTGAGACGGAGGAATCATGGGTGGGGGCGCAATCTTGCAAGGTCAATGGCGAGATCCGGGGGCAAGCCGAGTCGCTGCCGTCCACAGAGGCTAATTGTCACGGCCACGCGACGACTGGGTCTGCGGACAACCTGGTCGCTCTCACATGGTTTCTTCTGGGGTATCGTGATCTAAGACGGGAATACGAGGTTGCTAACAAGCAAGAGAGGCAAGGCTAGTAGGGTTGATGGAACGTAGCGAGACGCAGGAGCAGATTATTGCCCATGTCGAATGCCGTCGAGTGTTGAACTCTCATTGAGTGCTTTTCGATGATGGATGATTGTTTGCCTGTCGTTCAAATCGATGAGGGTTACGGCCGGCAGCGAGCAGAGATCCGTGATGGCGGTATGCACGAAATCTTTCATGTACTAATGTATATGCGGACCGTTGGATGGTTCCATGGTCGTCTGCCACGGTCCACTTGCAGTCTATGGACGTTGACCGCGAGCACGTTGGCCCCGAAATGTGTTGACGATGGCACCCACCCAATGCGGAAGTTCCGGAACGAAGAGGAGTATCTCAGCGAGTCATGGTCGCCATGAGATTTAATCAATTATTTGATGGAGAATGGGTTCAAAGAGATACACAGCGGGGTAAAGCAATTGGAAGGATTGATGGATCATTGACATTCTTCCCACAGCCGAGCCGGGCGCGCCGTGCCTCCTTAGGCGAAGCCAACCCTGGCCGTGCATGATTTTCAGACGCTACGACGATCCCCCGGCAAATTCAATTCAACCTCATGCTGGTTCGATGGCCGCAGTACCTCCTAGAGGCACGACAATGATGACTGTGCCCTAGTCCTATCGTGCCCTCTTTGCGCCGACCGATTGCCCGTCACCCCTACCACTCATTCGACCGAGTCCACTTTCACCGCCCACTGCCGGACTTGAACCTGGCCTAGGGCACCGGAGGTATCCCTCCACTGAACCATCTATTCTGCCACCATGGCCAGCGATCGGGATCTGCTCCAGGCTCGCGAATTGCCACATCGCCTGTCACCGACCTATCGAGCGAACTCCGCATGAACGTCGGACGTTTTCAGGCGTCGTTTTGCGCTCCCCGCATCCGCAAGGGATGGCCAATTCAGATCATTGTGTATCCAATGGCAAGGGCCCGAGGCGTGCTTGTGCTGCTTTGCGAATGCGCCACCCGCTCCGAACTTGACCGATGACCACTGAGAGAGGGCTCGTGGGTTTAGGAACCTGAGAGTAGCGAGAATCTTCAGCAGTTGACCCGGACAGCCCGGGCCAGGCCAGGCCAGGTTTCAGTGCCGATCGGGGACCTGCTTTGCTGACGGGCCAAGGCGATCATCACGCTCACAGTGCATGCTGATGATCTCCCGCTGAGCGGACGACAGCGATGAAGGATCAAAGGAATGCATGTCCGTACGCCTCATCTTTTGCGAGCTGTCGTGGTGTCTTTAAACATTTAAGCTTGATCACGGAGTGCAGTGCGGCAAGGTTACTGCCGTTGATTGATCTGAGAATAGTCACATGGCTACAAGGGCGCATCTAGACAGGAATTCGTTCCCCAAGGGCAATCGGGCGTGCCATGGACGGCCGCTACTCGCGTCATTGAGCCAGAGCTATCGGCCCTGCATTGACATCCGCAGGTCGTAACGGCTTCTTCAACGGCCACGTTGGGCGCACGCAGATACGGATCTCCTCCAGTTTGTTTTGTTGTTGCGCTGTTGCATCTATTTTGTTTTACGCTATTGTGATGGAGCACTTGACTCCATGCTACTGACCCCGACCTGCAATCCTCGCGCGCACGTCCAGCGCTTTCTGTTGACTGGTCTGCCCTCTCGACAGCTGACACATCTGCGACATTTTGCCGCCTTCGGAGCACTCGCCCTTCCTTCGCGACATCCTCAAACCGGAGTACGCCTGTTTCTACCATCCTCTGCACGCACTCTCCGACGACCTGGTCACCGTCCACACAAAACCGCACTCCACGATCGAACCTCCTTGACACAGAGCCGCGATTCGGCGCCGAGTGTGGCCATCGATCCGCGCTACAAGTTCCTGGAAGCAGTTCTTGGTACTCTGCGAGACAAGATCGACCATCTCGACTTCTCGGTCCTCTTTCGCCATTAGCTTGAACAACCCCGGGGTTGCTCGCGCACGAAGCTTTCCCACCTTCTGATCCTGGCTTCCATCAAGGCATTCCAGCCGGTCCATTACAGCTACATCGCTTCATACTCTCGACTACCGCCACGCCGCCGTATCGGCTACCACGACCAGGGTGTATTCATCGGTTCCAAGATTTTCGACAGGCACCGAATGGCATTGTCGCATAGTGAGGTTCGTCCCAGCCTTCCTTGCATTACCCTCTTCACCCTTCTGTCTCTCCTCGCGGCCCTTGTTCCACCTCTAAATCATCGATCCCTCCGCAAGACGTGGCGCCCACTCTTGGAGATCTCAACAACGACACTTCGTCTCGCATCGTTCCGAAGGCTTGCAGTCGGCGCTTGAGGCATTGGAGGAACGCTTTCCTGGACGACAGAGGCTCACCGCAGCTCAAGATCCAACCTGTCTAACACCGCCTGCAGCCACCGACCCCACTTGCGCGCGCTCCGACCTCTCATACCACCACGCACGGCCTTTGTTTCTTCCCGGTATGGCATCCAGAATGTAACCTTCGTGACGATCATTCTATTCCCGCCAATATGATCCACCACGAACGCACGCTGATTCTCTCTCAGACGCCTTGACAGTGTCATCCGGTAGAACATAATCGATACAGCACTGTTGCTTTGATACAGCGTTTGCAATCCGCACGGGTAGACGCATCAACGGAACGACAGCTCCTTGGTTCCAGAGACGGGAACTACCCTGCAATTTCCTGCGAACGTCTGCACGAGCACCGCAATTGCTACCACGCAACGGGAGGCGTCGTTCTTTGACGCGGCTGCGGACTGCTGGCAGGGAAAAATTGCCCGTCTGAAACTCTTGTCAAAGAAAAGGCCAATTAACTGCATGTCTCTGAGCGGATAGCTGCGCGAACCATCCCCCACTAGTTCGCCTAGCCCGGGGAACTGGCAATAGGTATACACTCGCTCCGTCGCACTTGCTCTGCGTCGTACAAGTTGCAACTCACAACGGCCTCTGCGCATTCGACGAGATTTTGAGAAGTGACCATCGGCTGAGCCAACTCACAACAGACTGCATGCGTTTCCAGGTTTGTCGAATCCGATCCATCGAATCGATCGATGCCTTCGAAGCTTGAGTGCGTACATACTAACAACACTCCTACAGTTCGGTCGTCGAGACAGCAAAACCTTTGGCGTTGTCGATGAAGAGGGAGCAGCTCCAACATCGCTAGCTGAGAGTTTTCGATTCCCTCCCGACAGTGGGCCACTGGCCCAGTCGGATCATCGAAGCTACTCACTATCAATGTCGGGCTTCGATAAAGCGGAAGCTTACAATGTCTATGGTGAGTCGCAATCGGCTTTCCAACCCGAAAAATGTCATTCTGGTTGCCTGGTTCAGAATGGGGCAAGCGCGGCCCCGATGTGGGCCTCAAAAAGTGCGCATGCGAATGAGCAGATGACTGACGTGACGCACGCTTTTAGACTACCAGACAGCCACACGACCGGAGCAGGTCCAGCAGCACGCCTACGCCGGCTTCTCTGCCCACCCATCCTACCCAGCCGATTATGTAGCTACTCAGGCGCAGGTACCATCTGGCCTTCCCCAATCATCCAGTACCCTCGGACTTGTACCATCTGGTCAACAATTCGGCACGCATGATCCCACCTATTATGGTCAGCAGGTGGCTCAATACCCTGCATATCTTGAGGCGGCTCCTCGTCCAGCGCCGGAGATCACCTCATACACGCCTCAGCAAGGCCAGCAAGGAACCAAAGTCACCGTCTACTTCCAGAGCGTCTACGACTTTGATGCACCGCAAGTCACTCCCGTCATCATGTTTGGCCAGAAGCGATGCGAGAGCATCCTCAGCAGAGCTCCTTCTACGAACCACGCCTTTCAATACTCCCTCTCCGCAGAAGCACCGTCTCTCTCGGACACTCCCTCTCCACAAGTCTCGCTGAGCCTGGTTCTCGACGACAGCTCAGTGAGCTGGGAATCGCCGGTCATTCAATTCGGATCTTACACCTACCTGGACCAGCAACCGTCCTACTACCAGCTCGATTCGCCTCAAATGGCCGTCCAGTCCTTGGCTCCTCGCAGCAAGCGTAAGCTATCTCCAGATTCAACACCTCGTTGTTCTCCAACGAAGAAACGCTCGATGCCGAATCTGGGTTACCGCTCATCGCCAAACCCGACCTCGCCATATCATCAACCACCTCTTCCCGATATGCCCAACCACTACCGCTCGTTCAGCAGTGACGTTCCGATGTACAGTGCGCCGCCATCTCGCATGTCGTCGAATCAGTACTATGGCGGTCAGCAGTTTGTGCGAACTCCTTCGCTCCAGCCAGCTCAGACTTCGTCATACAGCTATCAACAAAGCCCGAGGCACAACAATCGCAGTCCCTCTTCCGCGACCATCTCGAGTGCGAGCCGCGGCTCACAGCTTCTCCCATCACCGGCGACCGCGCACAATCCTCCGTTGATGAGAACATCGACGCTCCAGCAGTCTCCCACAACTCCAGGAGCTGTCGCTACACCAGCACCGCCCGGCTTCAACCCATACGCCATCTACCCGTCCAACTCCAAAGCTCAGTTGAAGCTCGACAAAGATCTCAACACCATGGCAGACAAGTGGACTTCCACAGAATGGGAGACAAAACGTCGCCTGGTGCAGTTTCGACGCAGTCAAGCAGGCAGCGTCATCTCGGCCACCTTCGAGCCCGTCACACTCGAAGACCGCATTCCCAACAGCATTTGCGTCAGCTGCATCTGGTGGGAGGAGAAGCAAGAGTGTTATGTCACTTCCGTGGACACCATCTCCTTGCTTGAATCTCTGGTTGCAGTGCGCTTCACCGTCGAGGAGAAGAATCGCATCCGTCGCAATCTCGAAGGCTTCCGACCCGCCACAGTGTCCAAGACGAAGCAGGACAGCGAAGAATTCTTCAAGCTGATCATGGGATTCCCCAACCCGAAACCACGCAACATTGAAAAGGACGTCAAGGTGTTCCCGTGGCGCATTCTGGCCACGGCTTTGAAGAAGATCATTGGCAAATATGCAAGTCACCCTTGCCGCGCATCATGCACATGCACGCCCGCACCCTGTTTATTGACAATGAGCTAACAATCGCATAGTCTGCCAGCTATTCGTCGACCGCAGGCGCACTGCCCGCCGTGGGAGGTGCCCCGAGCTATCCCATCCACCACCATCGGCCATCGGACGGCGGTCTCGACCTCCATCAGCAACAGCGAAACGTCACTTCGCCACACTCGACTTCGAGCTCGTCCGTCGGAGGTCATGCATACACGGCACAGCCCATGCACAATGCATATGCGCTTCACCATGGGACGGCGGGAGGCATCTCAGTATCAGCAGCAGGTCTTAGTCTCGGCCTCGGCCCGTCAGCAGGTCCACCAGGCGATCTGCGCATCTCCCTGCCCACCTCTGCCGGCGCAGCACAGGCGACGTCGTGGCATCAGCCCGCGGCGCACTACGCCACTGACATGTCGGCTGCGACCGGAGGCGGCCGCGGCTGGGACTTTGGTGGCTACATTGGTGCGTCGCCGGCTACGGGTCTGCCTGGAACAATGCAGTCGTACCCGTACCATCAGCGAGTGCCGTCGTTGACCGGACCGGGCGCGATGCCGGAGCACGCCAAATTCGTGCCCTTGCACGACTATCAGCCGACGACGAGTGGATGAAGGAGTTCCTCACCAGAACAGTCTCCACTGCCAACTTTGGCAGCTCGAGATGTGACGAGGTGATGTGGGGGTGTGGTTGGTGGCAGCTGGATGAGGTGATCACTCGAATCGGGGTCATGCGGGGTGCTTTTCGACCCACCACACTAACCCCATCGGAGCACCACACAACCACAACCACACACCCTCCCCTCTTGTTTCAGGACCCCACTCCCGCCTTTGTCCGGTCCACAGCAGATGACCGCTTTCCACCACCAGATCTCGACAAGTGTACCGACTGGCTGCCCTGAGGGCCTGAGGGCCTGAGGGTGGTCATCTGGACACGACATTCCTGCAACACATTCTGGACGTCACACAAGGCGATCTGACAATCGACTTTGTTCTGGGAAAACAATCAAGGCGTTCATCATGGACGACGTCAGCATTTTCAACACACGGGATACAAAGACCTGCAGGAGACTCGCTACACCACCATCACGATAAACAGACTTCACACCCTCACGGGAACCCACCATCATATTGCTCCCCCGGGGAGTCGCGGACTTGGGGCGCAATCAACGCGACATATACCCATTTGCTTTTGAGGGATTTTTCTTTTTTTAACCATTTTCATTTTCTATTCTGGACATTGAGCGACATTTTTTTCCTTCTCCTTCTTCGGCTTTTGCGTTTGACAGCTGCCGTCGTCGTCATGGATCGACTCGAGCAGCGATCAGGTTGGAGCTCAATACCACACGGCTCAAAGCTTGCACGAGGTGTGGCACACCAAGGAGCTGAGCCACACACATCTCACATCTTGCGAACTGGATCGGTCGGCCGTACATCAATGGACAAAGAGTGGGATGGTTCATGCTGGGGAGTGTGATCTGGTCACATGGGATTTGCACGAGGACTAGATTGAAGACAGGAATCATGGTGCACAGAGGGAGCGACAGACTTGCGGGCATATTTGGGTAATTCAGCATCATCATTTACCGTCGTTTTTTGTCGTTTAGATCTTGTCCCTTCTTTGGCGTTGCTTTTGCCTTGTTTTGTTTTGCATCACGTCTCTACCTTCCACGAGGGAGATGTGTGTCTTTTGGTGTGTTTCATGAGCGAGGCCCGTTTAGATTGAGGGAGAAGGAGATGGAATGAGAATGAGAATGAGGATCGATGGGTTCTGGATATGGGAAGAGATGGCTCGACGCAAGTCCACTTAGCTAGAAGTTCGAGACAGAGAAAGAGAAATGGTATCTACTAGAATGAGTTTCTCCACTTGATGTGTCTTCAAGACTTCAGCTCTCTGGTGACGATGGTGTCCCTGCCTCCATGATCATGATCGGGTTTCGATCTCGATCGTCAGCAATCCGCAGCCGAGCTCGGAGTCTAGCATGCGCACGACAATGCGAGATCCGAAAGATCCCGACGTAGTGAGGTCGAAGTAAAGCCTTGTGTCCGTGGCTGGGATCAAGCATGTTCGCGAGAGCACCAAACATTCGATCCTCAGGACTTCACCACAACCACGAACCTTGACCTTGCTGCATGCAGCCTCGATGCCCAGGGAGAAGTCATATCCGGGCAGAAGATCTTTTTAGGAACTTTTAAATGTGGACGGTGAGATTATGGTCTCGGCAATCAGAATAGTGAGAATGCAGGGCGATGAAGGCTCAGAGACCTCATGCCGTTCGTTGGGCGTATGGCTCCATCGTCTGCTACGTGGTATACTCGAAATTCGGGTGTCTGTAGCCCAGCTGACTTACTCCCTGATCTTGCAGCCTTCTATCCCTCTTCCCGTTTCGCCGTGCCGCATTCTCGAATCTGACATACCAGATATTCGCGGCCGTCACGATCATCGCCAACCCGATCGCGCCCAGATTGATCGCATGGCCGGTCGTGTACTTCGGAGCATCGGTGGAAAGGTAGGTCCACGTTGCGACGAAAGCACCTATCGCGGGTCATCAGCATTTGTACATAACGACTTGTGTCCCAGAAGGTCAAGAGGGAATGATGGACATACCGCAATTCCCCACCGCAACCTGAAATCCCAACCCCGTCGCCTTCGTCGTATGCGGCGCCAAATTATTCGACAACCAAGCCAGCACCAGCGGACTACAAGGAAACGCTCCCACAGCCACGAAGAACGTGCCTGCGTACTTGACGCCGTTGCCCGTGCTCGCGATTTGCATGATGTAGCCCACCGCCGCGAGGGTGAGGCCGACCAGGATCAAGGGTCCGCGCATTTTGATGCGGTCGGAAGTCCAGGCGAAGAGGATGACGGAGAGAAAGGCGACGAAGTTGGGTGGCACAGTGAAGAGCTGGGCGGTGACGTTCGTGTAGCCTAGGCCTTTGATGATGGAGGGAAGGAAGAGGGAGTAGCTGTAGATCGGGACGAGGATGAGGAAGAAGTTGAGGGACATGGCGAGGGTGTTGACGTTGAGGAGGGCGAAGCGGACCTGTTGCGTGTATTGTTAGTGATCTCAGCGGAGACGAATTGCGAGTAAACGAGGGAGCTTGCCTCTTGCCAATTGAACCGCTCATGCTCAACACCAGCGTGCGTCGTTGAGCCTCCAAGATCATCGCTCAGCCGATGCACGGTCTGCCACTGCTCCTCTTCGGTCAAGGATTTCGCAGATCCAGGAGTGTCCGGCAAGAAGAAGAATGCCACGGCCGCAACACAGATCGTCACCGCACCCTCGACGAAGAAGATCCATGGCCATTTGTCGTACCCATGAAATTCGATCTGCGCCAATCCGGTGGCTAGCAGTCCGCCAAACGCTCCCGAGAGCGGCGCCGCACAATAGAAGATTCCAAGGCGGAACATCAACTTGTGTCGCGGATAGAACATGCTGAGATAGAGAATGATGCCGCCGAACATGCCTCCCTCGCAGGCTCCGAGGAGCATGCGGCAGACGATAAGACCCGCGAAGTTGCTGACGAAGCCCATGCAGGTTCCTACGACGCCCCAGGCCATGGCGAGGATGGGAAGGTACTTCCCGCCACCTACGATCTTGAGAAGCCAATTGGATGGCACATCGAGGAGAACGTAGAGGATGTAGAAGACGGTCAGGGAGATGTTGTAGCGGTTGCCCGTCAGGTTGAGGTCAGTGATGAGGCCATCGAGTTTGGCGTTGCCTGCAGAGGTCGTGTAAATTAGCAACTGTGCTTTGCGGTTCGATGCTTCATCTATTCGAATACTGTCAGACTCACCTATGTTACTCCTGTCGATGAATGCCAATAGCCACAGAATGAAAATCCACGGTAGGATATGCCAGTCCAGCTTCTTGATGATTCTTGCCTCAGCTTCTGGGTCGTGGACAAGCTCTCTCTTCGCAGGCGAGACTTCTTTCTCCTCTAGCTGGCGCATGTCGGCCTTTTCGATTGGTGATTCCATGATGAATTGATGGACTCCTTAAGCACAGCCGTACGAAAAATCTAGAGAAGATGGAATGAGTTACATGACAGAGCTCAGCAGATAAGCGAGAGGCCCTCGGAAGCACCTGAAGGAACATGCAGAACATTCAACATCCGTCCATGCCGTCCAACCTCGCACGCGGTCGTGCACAGAAGGTCCGGAGTCCGAAAGCCAAGCTCACCATTTTCCGACGGCACTTGAGCTTGCTTGACATGCTGTCCAGTCAACGCAGCAGCTTGAGGTGCAAGGCTCCACTGGGGGTGAAGGACGGGGCATTGCCACCCATGTCCGGCGTGTTCGGGTGTCCACTTCCCCTCGAGCCCCCGCAGTGCTTCCTTCGTCGGACCGGGGTCTTGGGGTGGTCTTCGAGGCGAGGTAGAGGAGTAGAGGGACGTCGTTCTCGCTCGCTTCGAGACCGCGGAGGATCAATCAGAGCTGAAGGCTGGAGGGCAGCTGAACCTCGCAGCTTTGTGTCTTCCTCGACGTGTACAAAGATGTCGCAGACACCTCAGATGACAACAATGGTCTTGAGTGCAGTCCGCAGATCCATCGCCACGTTGAACTCAGCCGCGAGGCGAACGACCAAAAGCTTGCCTTCCGCGCTCTCCGCTTCTCCAGAGTGCTTGAACTTGCTTGGTGTGTTTGGTGCCTGAGGCATGAAAAGAACATGGTAAGTTGTGATCGAACACATGCCAACAAAGATCCATACAAAAGTCACGCACATAACGACGTCTCCGCCAGAGATCCCCTGAAAGACCAACTCGATCACCATAGCAACCTGTATGTAACCCTCATCTCGCTTCCCAACCGCTCGGAGAATTCAACACATCGTTGAGCAGAGTTCCATGGTCGACGAGAAAACGGTCGAATCACTGCTACCGCTGGTCTGGTCTGTTGATGTGGGAACAACAGCAACGCCGACGTTTGAATGGCGTGTGGGATACCGGGACTGGGCTTCGTACCTGAACGGCCTTGTTGGATCCTGTAATCTGGAAAGACCAAAGACGGGCAGTGCAATGTGGACGATGGTGATGACGGATGTTGCTCCGGGCTTTACGTTTGTGATCTGTAGACTTTGTACCATCGACGTACATATGTCCAACTGGCTTCGAGGAACTTGCCATAAGACGTCAACTGCTTCGTACAAGGAGTGTCTTTTTACATCCCCTCAACCTCAAAAGGTATCCTCATCCCAATCTCCCGCTCGTTTGACCACGCTCGGACTCGCCTCCAATTCCAGCTCAAAATCGTCCCCTTCAATGTCGTCCGTGTTATCCGCTCCGGCCGTCATCAACAAATCCTCCACAATCCGCTTACTCGCTTCCCTCGCGGGCGTCTGTATCAACCTCGACTGCGGCACATGGAACTGCATCGTCTTGGGCGGCGACATTTCCGGTAGATCATCCTCATCATCGCTGTCGTCGAAGGTGTAAGTCCTGTCGCGAGTGGAGGCGTAGGTCTTGTCTTGAGGAGAGAAGAGCTGGCGTCCGGTGGAGGTTGTGGGAGCTTTCCCACCACCGACGGGTTTGCGTGCTGAGGCGAGGACGGATAGACCTGGGGTCCGTGGGGCGGTTTTGGCCGGCGAGAAGAAGTCGCTGCGGAGTTGCGGTGCCGAGATCTCGGGCGAAGATTGTGGTGAGTCATCCCAGGGTGCGGATTTGGTTGCTGTTGCTGGCGTGGCTTTCTTCCGAGTGGGCTCGGGTTGTTTGCGTTGCGTGAGAGGTGTGGCCTGGACACGGTAGTTCTTGTCGAGGACTTGATGCATCAGTGGGTCGTTGTTGTGCCTTGTGTTGAAGGCCGAGGGTTGATAGGCAGATTCCGGCTCGAATGGGGAGGATTGTTGGAAGTTCAATGCGGATGGCATGCGTGGTGTGCTGGGCTGTTCAGATTCCGGATCGTTGCCCATTTGATTTCGACCAGTGTACTTCCTAGGTGTCGGCGACTTGTAAGACGACGCCGCACTCCTTGCACTCCTCGCACTTCTTCCAGCAGACCCTCTCCTGCCCGTTGGCGTAAGCTTAGGGGTGGACTGCACGCCGGTGACTTGCGATGGAGAATCCACGCTGAAATCGTCCTCTCCATCCGCATTGTCCAGCTCCGCGCCGGTCACCGTACTCTCGTCTCGATCGGATGGTGTCTGGAAAGACTCATTGGTCTCTGTATGTGTGACCTCCTCCTCTCGCGCCTCCTCATATCCGGACAGAGAAACATTGGCTGATGCCTCGAAGAATTGTTTCCAGAACTATGCGATTGTCAGACATTGCACGATAGCTGTATCCAGTCGATGCATTCCTACCTTTGATCCCTCCCACACCTCGCCGCTGTGCTTCGCGTACTCCTCAACAATGGGTAGGATGCTTGAGGTGACGATGCGATGCGCCTTGCTGAAGTTGCTATCAATTTCCTGAAGGGTCAAGGTGATTTGCTGTTCCAGCTTCTCCAGCTCTTCGGTAAGCGTCAAGCTTCGTTGCGCCATTGATCGCGACATGTTGGCGATTCAAGTGCGTCGGGCCCGTCGTCCAGAAGATGTTCAAAGTATTGCGGTGTCGAAGAAAGATCAGACGCGCTCAAAGGTGAACGCGACAGAGTTTGGTGGGGCTCATCACCCGAGTCATGAGCGCGGAGACAAGTCCGCTTGACGAGTCATGCAGACAGCAAACTTCCCCTCGTTTCTTCTCGGCTGACCTTCTCCTCCAATCAACCTCACCCATCAATGGCCCGGCTCTTGGAGCTCTCGTCACTGCCACGAAGCTCGGTGCTGCGGAGGAGTCGACCGAGAAGATCTCGCGATGGCGGACCAAGTGAGGAGTACCTCGTCCCGTACCGAATGAGGAGGTCTGTAGGCATTCCGCGCTCGGGAACGAGCACTCTCACGGCAAATGTAGCATGATGTTGATCGTGGCTATATAAGCCTCGTTCGAGCTGAACGAACATGGCCAAGTCCTTTTCCTCTCTTCTCTCTGTTCAAACCTACTGACGACTCGAAAACGTACCTTATTCTTCATCAGGGCAGAGCCATCACTTCAGACCCCACCGCTGTCAATATGGGGTTTGTCCACCGTCTTCATAATCTCCTCATACTTCTCTGACATCTGCACCAGACGAGTAGCAATTGTAACAGGTTCCGCCCGCGGCATCGGCAAAGCAATCGCCCTCCAACTCGCCACCGACGGCTACGACGTAGCCGTAAACGACATCCAAGCAAACAAGGACATCGCAGAAGAAACCGCCAAAGAAATCCAAGCCCTCGGCCGCAAATCTACCGTCGTGCTCGCCGATGTCTCGAAACTCGCCGAAGTCGAGGAGATGATCCAGAAAGCCGTCTCCGACCTGGGCCCGCTGAACACCTTCATCGCCAACGCAGGCATCGCCCAAGTCAAAGGTCTCCTGGAACTAACAGAAGAAGACTTCCAGCGCATGTTCGCAGTCAACGTCTTCGGTGTACAGAATTCATGTCAAGCGGCTGCGAAGCAACTCATTAGACAAGGCAACTGTCGCGCTGATGCTCCTGGCAAGATCGTGACTGTTCGTACCAACACCCTCCACTGCCCAACTCCCTCCCGAGCAGGCGAGCTGACAATTCCATGCCCAGTGCGCCAGCATCGTCGCCTTCAAACCCTTCCCTCTCCTCTCCCACTACTCCGCCTCGAAATGGGCCGTCCGCGGACTGACGCAAGCCTACGCGATGGAACTCGCGGACCATCATATCACGGTCAATGCCTACGCGCCAGGGATGTAAGTATGAAAGTGTACAGGACCTGCAGTAAACCGAGACTGTTTCACGACAATGTCTCAGGTCTTCCTTTGCATCTCATTGGACTTTGGCTAATTTGTTCACTTCGGTTTGGCAGCGTGGGAACAGCGATGTGGGACCTCATCGACGAGAAACTGGGAGAGGCGACGGGTGCGAAGAGAGGAGAGACGATTAAGAAGTATAGTAAGTTGCTACTGTCGTCTGAAATCGTGCTTTTGGCGTGTCATCTGGTCGACTGACTGGTGTTGATAGCTCATGACCTGATTGCTCTGAAGAGGACGAGTACGCCCGAGGATGTAGCAAAGTTGGTCTCGTTCTTGGGGGATCCCAAGTCGGATTATGTGACGGGTCAGACGCAGGTTGTGGATGGTGGCATTATCTTTACCTAACGAAGTCGTGAAAGGAGGCGTGGCTGATCTGTTGTATTGGGATGAGACGGCTCTTCGTTGAACGCGGTAGAAGCACGATTGCGGTCTGGAAGTGAGATACGTCCAATTTTGTCTATTCCGCTGGATAACTTCATCATGAAACGACAGCTTGAAGCATCTCATCCACGTCAAGCGTCCTTCCATGACAAGTACGGAGTCCATTCGTTCGTCCCTCATCCTCTTCATTGCTAAAAGAGTGGAAAGCAGACATCGGCCTCATATGATCGTCGTCTGAACCATCATCGAGGCCAACATTGCCAAAACCACAGTCCGCCTCCCACACCACACCCTCGTCCTCCCCTTCCACCCAACAGAAAAGCAGCAAACAAAAGCAACCGGACAGAAACAAGCAACACGCAAAGTGGTATATCCCTCCTGATTTCTCCCCGGTCGCCTATAGCATTCCTCCCGAAAAGCTGTTCCAAAAAAACAAACTCAAAAATTCATGACTTTTTCTTTTCTTTCCCTTGAACATCGCACATGGGTATTTGGTTTCGATAGCACTTGAACAACAAAAAGCAAAACAGAACGCCAGTAGCAAAGTCAAGAAGCAACACACCCCGCAAGCCGCTCGCCAATCGTCAACGCTTTCTTTGGAATGTCGTTAAGTATAAATTCAATGCGGAGGCCCAATCGGGGCCGGGTATCCTGTAGTAGCAGCGGATGATCTCGCAGCAGAAGTCGTAGATGTAGTAGCAGCGCCACGGTTGCCAGCCGCGGAGGTAGCCTTGGCGTTGCCAACAGACTTGGGGCGAGAGATAGGCGCTTGCAAGCCTTCAGCGGGCGTGAGGGAGGCCTTTCCGAAACCGTCCTTGTGGGCTTCGTACTTGGGTGTCACGTCGCCGTTGCTGGCGCCTGCCACCGTGTCGCCTCGGTGACCGTTGACCATGCCGAGACCGGGTATCATAGGGGTGTTAAGAGAACTCGTGGACGCATTACCGTTGGCGCCGAAGGGGAATTTGGGGTCGTAGGCTCCGGAAAGGGAGTTGGAGGAGGTGTTGGGGCGGCTGCTGGAGCTGGCACCGGCGCCGGTGAATGAGCCCCAGCTGTTAGCGTGGGCGTGACCGCCGGTCTGTTGGTCATGCTCGAGGTCGATGCCCGAGTCGTTCCATGGGTTGCGATAGCCGGAGTCGCGGGACTCCATGCTTACGAGTGAGGCCTTGGAAGCATTGTTCGAGGCGTGCATGAAGAGGGAAGCTGGAGAAGCCGATCCGTTCTTGCGACGGCGTTCCATGAACGAGGTGAAGGATGACATGCTGCCTGGCTTGCGGAGCTTGTCGAACAGGGAACGACTGGTGCTGTCATCGCCAAAGGTCGTGCGAGTCGGCGATTCGGTCGTGACAGGAGGTTCGGCGCGCTGAAGAAGCTTGGACTCGAAGAATGGCATGTTGTCTTCGAAGGAGTCAGACTTCGGCCGAGGGATGGCGCCCTTGACAGTGGTCTGATCGAGACCACGAGACATGAGAGGCAAAAGCAAGAAATCGATGGCGTCTTTCAGGCCTCCGGCGTTGTTGCGGGTATAGCTGAGGACCAGACGCTCGAAGGTCACGTCCTGGTCATCGACCTTCTGCACCTTCGACTCGTTGACAGCCACTTCGACGACGTATTGGTCCTTGAGCTTCTGGGCAGTGTCCAGGCGGAATTCATTTGACTTCAGGAAAGTGTGTAATTCCTCGTTCGAAGGAAACTCAATGTCGTGAGTTTCTGGCACCATGCCGAGGAACTCATCGACAGCCTGGGGTACCTGGTATTCCGGACCAGACACAGTGATGATGTCGCTTGCCTGCTCGGTGCCTGGGAAAGTGATCTTGCAGTTCCACTTCTTCTCCAACTCCTCAATCTCTTGCATGCGTGAGATCAATTCGCGGTGGTAAAGACGATCAACAGGGATGTGCTCAGACACGAATTCAGCGTCCACCTTCTCGACCATGTCCATAATCTCTTGCTTGACCAGCTCGAGATTGTCAGCATTGCGAGCAGGAGTGCGGCAGATGACATTGTCGACCTTGATGTCATCATCATCCTTGCCGATGCCGCCGCGGTCCATGGCGTTGGAGAACTTGACGAAGACGGAGTACTTCTTCATGATGCGCTGAATATGCTGTCCACCAATGCCGATGATGCGCTTGTGGTATTGGTCCGGGACATGGAACGAGATAGAGGCCGGCATCTCCAACTCCACTAAGTCCAGCCCATTCTTCGTCGCCTCGTACTGTGCACCACGAACGTCGATGTAGAAGTTGTACTCGTTGAAGCCATCAAACACAATCTGAACGTTGCTCTGACTCATGATCTTGTTGATCTTGCCATTCTTCTTGCCGCTGACAAACTCCTTGTGCTCGTTGGCAAGCTCGACCTTGACACGAAGAGTCGACTGAGCTTTCTTGACGAACGGCAAGGTGTTGATGATTGACATGGCCGCCTTGACCGCATCATCGCTGCCATTGATGTGGAAGTTGAGCTTCTCGAAAGTGATCTCGGATCCGGAGTTGATGCAGATGTCCGGAAGCATGGCACGGATGTCCGAAGGCGTCGGCTGACGCTGGGACGGGTCCGGGTGTGTCACCCACCACGAAGCGCTGTAGAACTGACCGGCGAGGCCCATAATCTCGCGAACGGTACGTTCAACATTCAAAATGTCGGTAGCCTGTACGCGAAGTATACCGCTGTGGTTCCCAAGAGGAGGCAACAGCACGTACGAGCCGTTGGCTTCGATGATCTTGCGGATCTTGTCCAATCGCTCCAGCAGAATGTAGTCCACCTTGCTCGTTGTAATTTGTACATCCTTCACGAAAGTCTTGCAGTTCAGAACCAAGTCGTGGAGTCTCTTCTTAGCCTGAAGGATATTGTCCATGTGGTCTCCGGTGATGATGATCTCGTCGCGTGCACGAAGTGGCACGGAGCCTGGCGGAGTATATCCAAAGACCGTAGGAAACATTGGCGGGAAGTAAATCGCCGTGCCGGTGGCGGACTCGATCAGCTTGATGTTCCTCCTGTGACGTCCAGCGACTAGGCTGTGCAGGGAAAGCTCCAGTCGGATAGTATCGACCTGGCGTTGCAGAATCTGATCAATCATGATCAAGAGTCGCGTCTTTGCATTTTCCGAGCTTTCATTGTCTCCATATACGTGCAACCGTAGCCTGTGATCCATGCTCTTCTCCATGCCCCCCGTGAAGCTGACCGAATCCGAGTCCTTCCTCTTTGCCTTGGACTCGAGGAGGAAGATGTCAGCTTTGGTCTGATCGGCAATGTCGTCCATATGATTGAGTATATCGGCTCGTGCACCCTCCTGACCTTTCGGAAAGACGATTTCGCGGTCGATGTCGACAGTCTCGCAGCGCTGTGGACCAAGTCAGCGTTATGAACTTCCGTTTCATCTCAATATACACACCAGAGTGATCGGAGTCTCATTCAAGATCTTGGCACGCATCTTGTGAACAATCTCGGCATCACCGGAGATGCACACATTCGTGACCAAAGCCGTGAGAGGACCTCGCTGCATGCCAGGCACAGGCTTTGGCTTGGACGAGGTCACCGTAGCATTGACTCGCTCTCCGCTGCCCTCGCTCAGCTGCTTACACAAGCTGCGTAACGTCTCCACATTCCGGGTATGTATAGGCAGAGCATGATTCGGCATATCCTCCGCCGCTCCATCAGGGTGTACCCATTTCTGATAAGCACCCGTACTGCTGTACAAAACATCCTCCTTATCCGGACCGGGAAGATTCGAGTGGAAGGGCACGTTGAAGGACAGGTTGACCGGATGACCAGGCAAGGCGGGATTCGGGCTCATCGATGCAGCTCCGGGCATGACACGCTTGTTGGGCGGTATCATCGGTCCATCCTGCTGTCGTCCGAAGCCTATCGAGGGCGTCATCTTGTTCTCCCAGCCATGACGTACGGAGCCGGTGAAGTTGGAGATCTTGTGCATGCTCTTAGAGTCATTCACACCGCGGAGAGGCGGTGTGGAGGAGTGGGAGCGAAGGTCGAGGGCTCGCGGTTAGAGGAGTGAGAGTGAGTGCTGGCGGCTCGCGGGTAAAAGTGCGTTGGACGCGCTGAAAGGCCGAATGGATCGAAGCGAAGGCAGAGAGCAGAAAGAACCGAAGATGAAAAGACAACGCCGCTGCACCTCGTCAAGAGCTTGCAGTCATTCCTAGGGGTCTGGTGTGTGAGATGGTGCAGAGTGTGGATGGGTGCGGGTGAGTGGCCTTGTTGTGTGGTGTGCAAGACTCGAGGTGTGCGATAATTGGCAACCTCAGGCAAGCAACAACGGCAAGGAACAAACGTCAGCACGGCGTCTAGAACTATCGTCCGCTTTTGCCTGAGAAACACGCCACGGCGAGAAACAGTATGTCAACATTGCTTTTGACACGCCTCCTGCATCATGCTTCCGATCGATGCACAAGCTGGAGCTGACACCCTTTCAAACACGGCTGGATAGAGGGTCTCCAGCAGTCGAACTTTTGATCGGCTGGACTTCGTAAGATGCTACGCGTTTGAGTTGTGCCACAAAAGCTTCATCCAGAAACGAGGCGCTGGCTCGATCGAGCGAAAGAAAACATCCTACACTTCTAGTCAGGAGTCGATCATCCGTCGAGTTGGGAGTTGAGGGCAATGATCAGTAAGAAGCCTATCTGCTGCAAAGGCGATGAGCTGGCATATCCGTCAGTAATGAAGCTCTGCAAATACTCTCCGTTCCGTCACTCGTATCCGGCGTATGCAGTCGTTTCTGACGCCTTAGATATACCGAGCCAAGTCGCTCGCCGCAAATGTTCTCCATCCTGTCAGTTCTGGTTAGCATCCTGCATTCGCCTTTAACTCCTCTGATGAACCTGTGCTGAGCATTCTGCGCCGTAAGACACTCCATGTTCTCAATCCCACTCGACAGACTGCATCCTGTTCCAACGCCTCAGATAGAATGATCCAGAGCAGAGACAACCCATCGAGCAGCTCCGCAAGTGTTGTCCGTGCTGTCAATCCCAATTACCAGCCTGCCTCCTCTTCCAGCGCCTCAGTCGGAACCATGCAGAGCAGAAGCAACCATCCCCTCGCACCAGACTCGATCTCCAAACTGTCGACCGCACTCAACGAGCCGCACTCACCTTCATCGCCTCGCTCGAAATCACACACGCCAGAGACAAACCGCATCTTTCATTCATCGCTACACACCACTCGCATGCCAATGCCACCGAGCCCAATGCTCCAGCCTTTTCGTCCGGCGCCGCAAATGCAAAAACAAACACAATCGAGCGAAATTTGCTCTCGTCAAAAGCAATCCATCCTCCCACGCCACTTCACCACCCTTCCCACCACGTCGACCTCCATCGCCCTCCCACACACCCTCCTCACTGGTACCGGTACTCCTGTGGCACCTGTCGTATCTCCCTCGGATACACCTCCTGGCCATTCTCGTCGAAATATTTCACTGGCTGCGCCTGCGACGGCGGAGCCTGGCTGTAAGCGCGAGGAAGCGCAATGGCGCCGTGATCATACCCCGGCATGACGCTCATGGCTCTCATACCCGCCACGGGAGCAGCGTCCGGCCGAGCGTACTGGGTTGGCGCAACACTGGCCTGACGAGGATACGCACCCGGAGGCTGTGGGGTTTCATCCGGACGGACGCTGTAGCTCCGCTGCGGGACATACATCGGCGATGTTGGCGCAGGCGGAGCGGATGGCGGTGGCATCTGCTCGTAGCGAGGACTGGACGACTGGTATACCGGAGACGTTGGAGCTTTGATGTAGCGCACCAGGTCCGGTTCCACTGGTCGAGTGGCGTACTGCTGGATCGGATAGCCTTGGGCATCGACGTACTGTACTCCGGAAGTCTGTCTTCGGCTAGGGGTTGGAGGTGGTCCCATACGAGGATCGGCTGGGTCATACTGTGGAGCCGGCAGTGGCATTCCGTATCCAGTGGCCATGCGGCTTTGTGATCGCTCGTAGCCAAACTCAACGGGAGCAACAGAAGCTCTTGAAGCGATGACTCGTGGTTGGGGTGCTGGAGCGGGCTCTGCTGCGTAGTAGCGGTTGCCATGCTGATCGTACACAACTGGGCGTGAACGAGCAGCGGGCGGCGGCATCGTAGCTGGACTCTGGGCCCTAGCATACGGATCATGGTACTGCGCAGTCTGAGGAGAAGATCGATACTGCTCAGCATGCACGTATTGAGCCGGCGGCTGGTCTTGATACTGAGGCGAGCGAACGTCGACTGGAGCCACAGAGGAGCGCGAGTAGCGAGGGTCGGCGTATGTCATTGAGACGGTGCGCTGAGATCCGGGAGATTGGAACTGCTTTGTGGGTGACTGAGGCCGCTGTGCCAAGTGGAGACTCGCCACTCGTCTCAAGTCCTGATTGTCCCTCTGAGCAGGACGATAGGCCGCGGGAGAAGCGACACGGACGACAGTAGGTGACGGCTGAGCATACTCGTACCGCAAGCCAGATTGAGGCTGCTCGATGTACTGAACCTGAGTGGGGTACTGGCGAGGCATAAGCTCGAGGTGAACAGGCCGCTGTTGGTATACGGGCACTTCAGCGAGCTGTCCGTACGGCGGCGGCGACACGGGCTCATCCTTGATCCGCGGCTCACGATACATCGGTGATGGAGGTGAGATCGCGGCGGCATTTCTATCCCTCTTCTTCTTCGACTTGGAGGATGGCTCGCTATCCCGCTTCCGCTTCTTGTTGCGACGCTTCTTATTATTGTTGTTGGCACCTTGTCCCGGTGGCGAAGCGGTGCTCGCACGGGACGGCATGTTCTGCATAGGACGAGGCTTGTGTACGACCTCCGGACGACCGTTGATCAGCTCAAGCTCGATATTTGGTCCTTTGGCGACTGCGAGAGGCGATACGCGATTCGGCTGAGGAGCGGCGAGATGCGTGAGATGGTTTCTGATGATCGGTACTCGTGGAGAGGACTGGACGCCGGGATGCGACTGGTATGGTGTCGCGGCGTTGCTGTCTTGGGTGATCTCTCCTGGCTCGTAGTCGGAGTCATCATCGTCCTCCACCTGTGTGTCCTGAGTGATGTCCATGAAGCCACTGTTGTCGTCGAACGCATCAAACGCACTGGCATCAGGAGGGGCATACTCATCGTCATCATCGTCGTCCTCAATCTCGAATGGAGCATGGCTCGCAGACGCTTGCGGTGGGGCGAGAGGTGCCTTGCCTGAGACGGTAGCTGGCGCGGTGGGTGCGGACTGGCCAGCGGCTGCCCGTGAAGCATCTGCAGCTCGGTCAGAAGGCTTACTTGAGCTGGCAGGGGACGACCATTCACTTTCGACTTGACTGGAGTAGTAGTCGTTCTCGTCGAACGATGTACTGGCACCAGCACTCTCTGGTCGGGTGTCTGGCGCGAAGCCGGACACATGAGGGACGCGTGCGAGGACGCTGTTGAGGAGAGCTGTGTGGTCTAAAGCCAGAGGTCCCATCTCATTGATGGCATCTCGGTCGCGTGCATTGTTCCTGCGGTCGACCTGAGCACGCAGCTCAGCCTCCAGATTCCGCCGCTTGATCATCGCCTCGGCCTTCACCAAGCTCTCGGCTTTTTCTAAGAACAGTGGATTGAACTGCGCCGACGACTGGCGACGAGGAGGAGCTCCATTCGTGAGCGATGGTGTGGTGACCGCGTGCAGTCCTGGAAGGGCGGAGGAAGATGCTGATGACGGTGGAGGCTGCTGTGTGCGATCAGTAGCATTGCTGCTGGGAAGCGATGATGAGCCGTTCATGTCGGCGGTGTTGTTGCGCTGCTCTGAGCCTGCGGCGAGAGTGTCTGTATTGCTCAAAGCTTTCAGACGCTCGATCGCTGCGGCGGACAATTTGAACTGTGGGTGCGAGCCAGCAAGAACAGCATCGCGGACGCGTAGCAGCTGGTCATACACCTGCTCTTCTTCCGCCTGCGTCGGCGATGTATGTCCATTGGCCATGGGCCTCGCGCTGACACTGAGCGCCATCTTCTCGACCTCTTTCTCTTCAACACGACCGATCACTACCGCCTGTATTCGTTGATGGCGAGCGTTGAGCCAGAACGCATCAGCGGAGTCAAGTGTGGCGGAGTACAGTCAACGACAATCAGCGAAGGTCGGGTGTATGTGGAAGCATACAAGACACGCCTTTGGTGCTGATGTTGTGTTCACGACAGGAGTGGGCTTGAGGTCGAGGAAAATCGGTCGACCTGCAGGATGCAACTTCCTCGAGATTTTGAGTTCGGCCCGTGCATCCATGTCCAGGAATGGTTGGACCAGACGAGTGACGCTGTTACTCTTACACCTTCGCATTGACACCTTTGTTCTGCTCAAATATCTCCTCTAATCTCTGGCCATACTGCTCTCAAGTTCCTGGATCTTCAACAAGCAACATGGCCACAAATGGCACCACCAACGACAAGCCCGACAACCGAAAGCGATTCTTCTTCGACATCGACAACTGCCTGTACCCCAAATCCTACAAAATTCACGACATAATGGCCGACCTAATAGACGACTATTTCCAATCGCACCTCACCCTGTCTCGCGAAGAAGCCACCCAACTGCACCAAAGATACTACAAAGACTACGGCCTCGCCATCGAAGGCCTCGTCCGCCACCACAAAGTCGATCCCTTGGAGTACAACGCCAAAGTCGACGATGCATTGCCACTGGAAGACATCATCAAGCCGGATCCCAAGTTACGAAGATTGATCGAAGACATTGATCGGGAGAAGGTTAAACCGTGGTTGTTTACGAATGCGTATATCACGCATGGAAAGCGGGTGGTCAAGTTGCTGGGGATCGATCATTTGTTCGAGGGGATTACTTATTGTGATTATGGTGCCGACAAACTGCTCTGCAAGCCGGATCCGAATATGTTTGCAAAAGCGATGCGAGAGTCGGGAGCGACTGATCGGTCGCAATGTTATTATGTTGGTGTGTATATCATGAAGAGCGTCAATGTGAGCTTTGCTAACCCTAACCGTGTGAAGACGACTCCGGATTGAATGCGATTGGAGGCAAGGCATATGGATGGCATACTGCACATCTCGTCGAGCCATGCGTCAAGTCACCGCCCGAGCCTCTTGGAAACTATCAAATAGCGGATCTTGAGGAGCTACGGACCATCTTCCCGGAATGCTTCAAGTCAGAGTGAGGTGTGGGCACATCGAATGGTTTGCTTCGAGACTAAAACGAAGCCCCAAAGAGATGTAACCAAGAACGTACTCGAATCAGCATAAAGGCCATCTCGTTGCCACTGGCGGATCACATTTTGGTCGCGGCGAAGTCTGAGATAAAGCTGGATTGTGGATTAGTGAAGAATGCTGCTTTAGATCTACATGATAGAAGACAGAGTGGCGTGTCGTAGTCGTGTACAATACACTCGCCGCTCAACAACTCACTTCCGGCCTTGATCAGAACTACTCGTCCCAGCACTCTCCCACCCGTCATCCTTCTTCTCCTCGCAGTCGTCAGCACTCTCCTCCTTCTCCTTGCAATCGTCAGAACTCTCCTTCTCCTCCCCACAGTCGTCATCACTCCCATTCTTCTTCTTCAATGCCTTCCGATACTCCTTCCACAACTTCCCCACCTTCTGGCCCTCACAACACTTCTCAAACAACTTCTTCTCGTCATACTTCCCCTCCCTTAAACACCCATTAATAGCCCTCACCGTACCCGGCCCAAACCTCTGCTCGAGATACTCGAGAAAATACCCCGTATGCTGATACCCACCATCCCACTCCCCATTCGCTTCCTGCTTCCAATGCGTCGCTGCCAGGCCCGCTCGTAGACGCACCCAGTCCGCGATTCCCTCAATCAGACCTCCCGAACAAGATCCCTCCGCATCCCACTGAAAGCAATGCACCAGTTCATGACATAGAACCCCGAGCAGCTCATGTCTCTGATCGGCGCGGGAGCGGTTGATGTAGTTGAGATTGAAGTGTATCTCCTTGTGGTCGCTGTCGAGCTCCGTGCCGATTGTGTAGGCTACGCCGTCCATGCATCGGAGGATGAGGGTGACAGAGCGGGTTCCTGGACGGTGGCAAGAGGGAGTGTAGAGCAGGTTCAGCACGTTTTGGACGTGGGTTTCGAAGTCTTCGCTGGCTTTGATGTTGGAGAGGAAGATTGCTGAGCCGTCGTGGGAGAGGTCGTTGAGTTGGAGGCGGAGGGTGGGAGTTTTGAATTTGTGTTGGCGGATGGGGAGGGTTGATGGGTTGGGTGAGGAGGGGTGTTGGATGAGTTGGGGGAGGACGGGCATGGTTGCGGTGTTGATTGTTGGATCGGAGTGGAGGACGGTGACCCAGTGGTGGATGTTCTCCTTATGTATGATGTTCACACATGCCACAGTGCAGTCATCCAGGCAAGGAAGGCACCTCAGACAACCTGACACAGGGATTCTGACTGGCCCTGCGTCGATCCAAAAGCCCGAGTTGCCGAGGGTCGGAGGTCGGTGCCTGAGAGTTGGACTGTCTTCTCTCGTTTCTCAAGGCAGCGATTCATTCGAGATGTAGTACCTTGACATTGAACATATTCAGTCTAATGAATGATCCATGAATATATTCAAATGTTCGACTAGACTTCTCGAAACAAATGGCGCATTGAATTGATTGGAGGACAGGAGGCCAAATCGTCACCCAGCAACGACCGTGCATCACGCTAGCTCCGACACCCCAAGATTCTGGACTCACTGCACGCGGAACAACACCACACAAGCGACCGACAATCTTCTTGGACGTTTGGACACATACCACACGATCCTTCCCCTTTCAGCAACACGCGCGCCCGCCATGGACCAGCAGGCTGCGACTCTGCTGAGCACCCTCAAACGTCCAGCTGCACCGTCCGACTCCAAGATCAACCAGCTGAACGCGCTGAAATCCGACATCAAACATTACCGTGTACCTGAGACCGCGCAGTCGACCATCTTCGAATGCATTCGCCTTGCAATCACCCAACAGGCCTCCGCGACCCTCGCCAGTACCGCATTCTCGACCCTCGGACACCTCCTCAAGCGCCTCAAGATCCAAGATGCAACCGGTCAAGCCATCCGTCAGCTTGCGCCGAAGCTGTTTCCTGCACTCCAAGAGCGAATGGGTGATCTCCGAGAACCGGTTCGCAATTCCGCATCACAAGCTCTGACTGAGCTGTACTCGATATTCCAAACCGACGTGGAGCAGATTGTGCTTGAGGAGGCTATCGGTGGAAACAATGGCCGCGCAAAGGAGACCGGGATGAAATGGGTGATGACTATGCACAATGAGCACGCAATGCCATTCAAGGCATATGCCTCATCAATTGTTGCGCGATTGGAAGATGCCGATGGACAAGTGCGCGAGACGGCCAAGACGGTGTTGATTGAGCTTTTCGGCAATGCACCAGACCGAGCCAAGACGGATTTGAAGAAGCAATTAATAGCACACGGCGTACGACTTTCCATTGCAAGTCAAATCCTGACCGCTTTGGAGTCTGGTTCAAGACCGCAGGACAACGATACCGACATGAGTGCTTCTACAAGATCACTACCTGGCGCCGAACACATTGCGCATTTCGCCGAGGAATTGAAGAGCGAGGCTGCGCAGCCACCACCTCCAGAGATTGTTCCTATGGATCCGATATATGTGCACACGCAGAGAGAGCTGGAGGATGTGTTCCGAGAGATGCACCCACACTTTGAAGGGAAAGAGACGGAGCAGAACTGGATGCTACGGGATAAATCTGTTCTCAAAATAAGACGACTTCTCAAGGGCAACGCGGCGAATGAGTTCCACACAGTCTTCATGGCCGGTGTCAAGAGCTCGATTGAGGGCATCCTCAAAGTTTCAATGTCCCTGCGGACAACCATGTCATCCAACGGCTGCCAACTGGTGCAGGAATTGGCGAAAACCCTGGGACCTGCGCTCGATCCTCATGTTGAGATTCTCCTGCAAGCATTCATCAAGGCGAGCGCCGCCACGAAGCACATCGCAGCTGAAAACGGCAGGATCACGGCAGGTAGCATCTTCCAGAACTGTTCTTATCACGTCCAAATGATGCGGCATATCTGGCAGGCAGCGCAGGAAAAGAACGCCCAAGTACGGCAGTACGCACCCGAGTGGTTGATGATTGTCTTGAAACGACAAGCAAGTTACAGAAACAGCTTTGAGAATTCTGGCGGGCTTGAGCTTGCGGAGAAGTGCATCAAGAAAGGTCTGGATGATGCGAATCCGAAGGTCAAGGAGGGTAATCGTGTCGCTTACTGGGTATTCGCGAAGACGTGGCCAGACAAGGCCGAAGCGATCATGTCGAAGCTTGATCCGAAGATGAAGGCCGCGCTTGAGAAGCATCCCGGCAACCCACACGCAGTGCTTCATGCATCGCATCCTGCAGTCGCGCAGGCTGCGAGACCGACCGGCACAAACAGTCGGACAGCGCTCAGGGAGATGCTGGAAGAGAAGAGGAAGGCAAAGACCGGCGGCAGAGCGCCGCCTCGTCCAAATTCAGCAATGGCGGACATCTCACCAGTGAAGAACACGAGGTCAACACCTTTGAACGGGAGCACTCGCGCGCCTTCGAACTTGTCGAAAGTCACAAACCGCACTGTATCGACAACATCAAATACATCATCCACAACCGCGGATCCGCCTACAGCCAACAAGAAGGGTAGTTCCCTCATGTCTGGCCCAGTACGGCGGCCACGAAGAGCAGATCCGCCGCGGCCTCAGACCGCAGATCCGTACAGCTCGAGAAGGTTGCTTCGACCAGAGACGCCTGCAAGTAATGCCAGCCCAGCCGGTAGCCCAGCAAGAGGCACAGGCGCTTCCAAGGCTTCGCTCGCGACGTCGACGACCAGCGCTGTTAGAAACAGAGCCAAGGTTGATGCCACAGCTGGGAGTCCTGGTGGCAGTCCACACAAGCGCAGTCCAGCGCTGGCACGCGGACACTACCAGAACGGAACCGATTCAAGACCGACAAGTAAGGGCAGCATGAGCAGCATTCGGGAGGACGATGCCACGATCACCATGCCGAAGAATGGCGTCACAATAGGTCGTGGAGCTTTCTCGCCCGGTCACAAAGGCCACTCTGCATCTGTTGACAGCGGACTTCCCACCTTGGCCGACGACGAAGGCTTTACAATGGTCATCCCCAACCTGAATGGCAGCGAACCGCGCGCCCGCTCCCCACTCGCATATCGCAACCCTATGAAGGCCATGTTCGAAGATGCCCGCGAGCGAGTAGGCAAGCTCTCCCCTGAAGCCCAAAAATCCATGCGCAGAGCCCTCGAAGATGGAGACGGCAGCGAGCAACAACAAGGCGGCCCCTTCAAACCCTCCACTCCTCAAACTGAAGAGGTCCAAATCTACGAAGACCCCTTCGTCGAAGATGGAACCCAACCCGGCGCCCAAGACGACCGCCAAGTCCTCGGCGAACTCCCCATCAACGAAAACGTCCGCGCCGACAGTCCCGCGCAAAGCGTCGGCTGCAGCGCAAGCCCCGTCGACAGTCCCGTTAACAACAACGACAACACCTCCACCAACAACGCATCCACACCCAGCATCCCCTCTCAAGACCGCAGCGAAGTCCTCCGCGACCGCCGCCTCCTCGCCTCCGCCATCGAACGCATCCGCACGAAGAACCTCGACGCACACGGTTTCCGTCGCGTGCAAGACCTCGCGCGGTCCAAACTCGACATCTGGGAAGCGGGCAAGAAATTCGACGAGCTCATGTCTGTTCTCCTCGAGTATCTCCGCACTTTCGACTCGGATGTCAAACTCATTTCCCTCCCCGCATCCAAATCTTCCGGCTTGAAGACCCAAGCTCTCGGTCTCGTCCGCGCGCTGTTGACGATCTACCGCAAACATGCCGCGCCGTGGTACGCCAAGGCGCTCGTTACCGTCATCGCGTGCAGAAAGGGCGTGGATTCCAACAGCCACGTGCTCGCGGACATGCACCGCACCGCTGACGCCATTGTCTCTGAAGCCTCGCCCGACGTCTGCGTGGATGCTATCATCGACGCCCTCCCCTCCATCTCTTCTACCGAAAGCCCGCCCGCCATCGCCATGGCGCTCACTATCCTCCGACAACTTCTCCTCACCGCCAAGACCCGCGACGTGGAGCTCAGCGGCGATCGGAGAGGGAAGATGGCGCAAGCCACCGCAAAATATTTAGGAGACGCGGACTCCGAGGTTCGAAAGGCGGATGTAGAACTGGCAAGTGAATTGTTCGAAGCCTTTGGCGAAAGCAAAGCCGAATTCTGGGGCGAATTCAAGGGAGTTGAGGAGGGGAGGTTGGGGTTATTGACGTATTATATTGCGAAGAAGGGGAAGAATGGGGTGAACGGGATTGTGGCGTGACGAGGGTGGATTTCCTTGTGTCTCTTTGGGTCTGGAACGGGATGGCTATGAGCGATGGCGTTGGTGGATGCGTTGTATATCATGCTCGCTTGAGATTTGACGGGCGTGAGCTTTTTTTCTGGACTTTTGACTTCTACGACGGCTTTGTGACGATGACGAGTGTAAAGATGGCAGTCTTGTGTGTACGAACAGCGTAATTCTTTCAACGAAGACTTTGAACGAGTGTCATGTGTTTGGCGAAGATGTAACGCAAGCCTTCTGAGACCAGCCTTGTTTGTTCGATCTCTCGCTGCCGTCGTTCATACACCCGCCTGTTGGAACACCGGATCTACTACCCCTGCATAGATTTTCTACGCCGCCTTGACATTGTTGTCGTCATGTTACGCAAATCATAGCGGAGTCGACACCATTCAGACATCTGGGTGTATATATAGCTTGTTTTGTACAATGCCACACTCGGGCCCATCACATGCGAAAACGCTTCCTGTTCTCCATCCATGCCGCCATGTAGACACTTCTAATCGCACACGGACATCTCACGCAGCCCTTCGTTCCGTCCCTCACATCGCCCTACGTGATGATCTCCCCCGGATCAACCATCTGCGCCTTCCACTTCACTCCCGTCCTCCCACCCTCGACATCACTAGGTAACACCACATCGTCTCTCGGCGGACTATACAAATACCAACTCCTCAACGCATGCGCCGAAGCACGGACTCTCGCTTCGTTCAATGATGCACCTGCGGCTTCACCCAATTTGTCGTCGCCGCTGAAAACACCGACGATGAAGACCGGCGTGCGGGAGAGACGACCAGTCTCGGAAATGAGTCGTGCGACGGGTGGTTCGAATCCTTCTCGTAGACAAAGCCGGGAGAGGTCACGGGTCGGATGGGTAAAGCTGAAAAGCTGGTGGAGCGCGAGGTGGCGGGAGAGGACGTGGGCTTTATGGAAGGATTTTGAAGCGGAGGAGCCGGCGTGGAGGTGCAGAGCTCCTGTCAGGGCGCGGACGAAACCTGCGGACGCGGCTTCGACGGTGGCGGATGAGGTGTCTTGTGAGGTAGAGGGAGTGGAGGAGGATGAGGATGTGGGATCTTCGTAGTTGAGGGCTTGGCTGATTCCCGTGTCTTCGGCTGCGGAAGTGGAGATCGGTGCGCCTTGAAAGGGGATGGCGTCGTCGCTGTTCGACTCGACGATGTCGCCGAACTCGTCGCCGTAGATGTTCGTTCTGCTGCTTCCTGGTCGATTCCATTGATCTCGCGTGTTGCGTAGTCGTCGGCCTTGAGGCATGTCTTTGAGTCTGTGCCTGTTGTCTGGGCCCATTGCGTTTCCTGCCGGTTGTCTCTTCAATTGTAAGAGACCTGGGTCTACTTCTGGTCCTGGCGCTGCTACGACTTCCACGCCCCATTCTCTTGACATTGATGCGAGTGTTGCGGGTCCGACGTATGCGTATTGAGCGGCGTAGAGTGCGGGCATTGGGAGGCGTGGATAATGGCAGATGAGGTATTCGGATGTGTAGTAGCCCAGCAACTCTTGTCCTAGGATTGCGAAAGGTGCATTGTTATATCCTTGTCTTGAGTCGACGGATGGATCGATCAGACATCTCGCTAATGTTTGCAGAGGTAGCTTCGATGGTAGAGATAATCGTGCGTGTAGAGCGGAGAGTTTTGCTGATCGTACGGCGAGTCCATGGTGAGGGAAGTTGAGTTGCTGTCTGTCCTCCTCTCGTCGCCTCTTTACATCCACCTCTTCATCGCCTTCTTCCGCATCTGTGAATGACACCTGTGCCGTCTTCGTATATGTCGGCTCTTCGGCTTGCGTCTGCAATCCTCGCCGTTGCTGCAATGGCCGTGCCACAGCCAAATGTGCACATGGTCGCCGGGAGAGATGTAATCGTGGATTTCTCGGAGGCTGCAATTGGCTTGCCCAGCGATCTAGGCGGAGGCACTTCATGTGATGGGATCCGCACGAGGATCGGTGAGGAGATGGTCGAGGGGGGGATCGTGGCAATATGCGTGGAGATGTCGCGTGTGGTTGCAGCTCTCATACTTTTCATGATCGTTGCTCCTTCCCCAGGATCGGATCTCGGGAATGCCAAGCCCTGCCCTCTGCAACATCACCTCGCGCTGTCGTTGCTGACTGCGACATTGCGCAGCACACATCCACCAACACAACCATGAGACCCTCACTAATACTGCGCGGAGGCGGAGGGAAAGTGCCGTGAGTCGCTGTCCATCACTGCGCCTGTCAAGGCTGTCCAATGGCTGTAGACTGACCTCTCCCGCAGCTATCCCAAACACGTCTGGTCGCCCGCCGGAGGCTGGTACTCGCAGCCCGCAAACTGGAAGACGAACACTTGGATCATGGGCGGAGTTGTGACTGGAATCGCCGCGATGGCGTGGACGTTGAGCGCGCAGAGGGAGTTTAGGAACGAGATGCCTAGGGTATGTTTGGCGCGATGAAGGATGCCGAGGGAGTCTGAGGACCGTGGAGGAGGAGATTGGATCGCAGAAGAAGTTCGCACGCTGACTGGAATGCCTCCTCACAGCCCGACCGATTTTTCCCATCACGATACTGGAGCAAGCAGATCATCGAATACGAGCGGGAGCAGAAAGGCAAGGGAGGGTCATGAGCAGGGAAGGCGGAGGGAGGAGGATGAAACGGGAGAAGTCAGGTCTAGAAATCGGAATTGCATCCGGCACAATCGGAAGACGTTCGGCGGTGAAGCACTCGAGAGCACAAGTGGTGTATATACCCGATACAACACACAAAGCTCTTTCGCAAGTTCGATTTTGCAAGAACCGAAATTGCTCGAGTCCAAGTTTGCCAATGCTGCCAGATTCGTCGGCTAAAGGGTACAATTACTTCAGGGGGACTTTTTTTTGAATGAGAGGAAAGTAATGCACATTCACCGGAGCAATCTCCATCCCCTCAAGTCTCGGCGCCTACAAGCTGTCACTTCCAAGAGACTTGACTCACAGGCAATGTGAAAGACACCCAACGGTACAAAATTGCAGCCAACCTCACGCACTTCATCGCGAAACGACCTGAGCATTTTCTATGGATAGTCGCTCCATACATAAAAACCCTCTCAACTACATTTTACAGACATCCTTCCTCCAATTTATCTATGCAAATCGTCCTAAATCGTCCTCCAAATCATCACCTCTAGCAGTCACACCTCCCCGCAGTCCAACTAAGTCACACTCACACCTCAGTCTCGCAGGAGCGACCAGAAAACCGGCCTTCACAACGCAGAAAAGAGTATCGTAGCAAGGAATCGAAATCCTCTGAATCCTCATCGTGACAGTTCATCTACAACTTCGCCTTGGGCTGCTCCTCACTCGCCAAAATCTCCCGAATATCCAACGCGCTCTGGTTCAAGAAGAAAGCCATCCTCTCCGATCCCAAATTCTTGCTGACAATGTTGAACTGGATGCTGTTCTCGTTGATCATGTAGGCGATTCTGTTCGTCACTCGTTAGCAAACCCGTCCACACTCTCACACTCTGCCTCATCGGATTCGGATCTGGATATGATACTCACCCAAACCCGGCATCAATAACCTGACTCCATCCATAACCATTGTAGTACTCCGAACTGAGTTGCGAACTCGAGATGTACCACGAGCTCGAGTACGTGTACGCGGGATCCTTGAAAATCTCCGGCACCTCCTCACCCTGCTGCAACAACTTCTTCAATCCGAACAGATGGCGATCCACGCCCTTGCCGTCACTCGCAGCGGTGATGTACTCTCCATGCGCCTTCAACGCGTTGCGGAAGAGTTTCCGACATTCCTCGTCCGTGCTGAGCGGGTGCGCCATAGCATTGCAAAACGCCACGCTCTCGTCCGAAACAGTACGGCAAGTCTCCGTGCGACCCTCCTGGAAACGACGGGTCGCGGCGGATTCATACGTCGGACGGTTCTTGCCGTAGAATTTGTGGTAGGCGAGCTGGATGATCATCTGCACGTAAGCGTCCGGAGAGCACTTGAACTTCTTCATCGCGCCCTTGCCGTAGCCCTGGAAGGCTTCGACGCGGAGTTCGTGTTGAGAGATGAGGCCGACGTGGTGGGTTTGCGCGAGGGCAACGTCGGCGTGGTTTTCGCCGGAGAGTTGGAAGCGGAGGGGTTGCGGGTCGGGTATGGTGGAGCGGAGGGTCGGGGCGTCGAAGTCGAGTTTGTCGTTGAAGATCCAGTGCATAATTGTGTCGTTGAGGCGGTGGGTCGGTGTGCCGTCCATCATGGAGTGTTCGCCGGTGAAGCCGGAGGTGCCGTTTTCGTTGACGATGAATTGGATGGGTTTGTCGAACCAGCGGTTGGAACCGTCGCCGTGCCAGTATTGGTCGGCGCGCTCGGAGAGGGTGATGGGAGAGGCGTCGTCGAGGCAGACGACGAAGGCGGAGGCTTCGAGGGCTTCGAGGACGGCTTTGTTGGCTGGGTTGGATTTGATCAGACGTTCGCGCATCTCAGTCCAGTTGTCGCGGTTCTCGGTCGTCATGATGCCGACTGCGGGAGCTTTGTCTGCCGTCTCGTAGACACGCTTGAATTGGTGCTCGAGCTCCTTGGCGCTGAGCTGCTGCCCGTTGTGATGGGTCGGAACCTTGAAGAAAGCATTCTTGCGGACCGCAATGATGTACTCGTGCTCCTTCGCGTTGTACTTGACGGGGTAGTCAGAGGGTTTCGCTGGGATACGGCAGGCATTGAACATCCAGTGGTACGAAGACATGGCCATGGGCAGCTTCTTCATATATTCAGGCTCAAGCGACTTGTCGTCCACCTGCTTCTTGAACTCCAGCGAGGCGAAAGTGATGGCGGCCGCACGCTTGGCCGGGTCCCTTCGCTTCTTGTCATCGCGGTGACTGTAAAAGTACGACACGTATGGTACGACCGGGTCGCGGTATCCCAGATATGCCGCATCGTTCCACCACTCGGACAGCCAGTTGCGGACGTTGGGATCGCTGGCACGCTTTTGCAACCTCTCTTGTAGCTGATGTCCAATGGCGCCTGGCTTCACGAAAGCCTCGACGGCCTTCTTGGTGCTTTCGAATTCGGCGTCGGTAAGGAGAGGGTGGACCGACTTGATGTAGCGCTTGGCGGTCTCGTCGAGGGTAGGGATTGGTAGACGGGGGAGGGAGTCCTCATATCGGAGCATGGCACCTTGGGCGTGGTCCTCCTTGTAGTCTGTACAGAAGAGTACGGTCAGCGCCAATTCCATCTGGTATCTCCTTCTGAATAGCGGCACTCACTCTCAGGCAGACCACTGTTGCCGCGCTTCTGTTGGGGAGCCATTCTGAATTTCTGCATCGCAAGTCAGCCAACCAAGCTCCATACCACTCCCACAAGCAACAATACAATACAACAACACTCACATTCGCGAGCAAGCCTCGTTGCAGAAGAGAGGTAGTCGTAGGAGAAGCAGCAGTATACAAGGCCCGCCGTCTCGCGATCGCGCCAAACATCCCAATTCGCAAGAGTCAAGAGGAAGGAGAAAAAGAAAAGGTCGTTGCTCGGCAAATTGATATATCAAGCGATAGGTGTCAAAGGTACTTTGCCGGGTAAGCAAGGTAAAAAATGACCAGCTTCGCGATTTGGTGGCAGAGAGGTGCGTCGCTGTGCAGCGCCAGCTACCGTCCGCTCCGAAGGAACCTCGGCTCAAGAAGATCGATCTGGGCCGTCGTCCGGGAGTTTGCCGTGAAAGGGTGGGGGCTGTCTCAATGACTTCGAACAATCTCTTTCTCTATGCACCGCAGAGATCGAGAGTTGGTGTAAATTTATGGGTGATATGTCAATTCTGGATTCTCGGATGTCCGAGATGTCGTCGTTGGCAAAGCATGGAACAAGCCTCCTTGGTCGTGCGGCTGTGAATGATGAGGCTCAAGCCGGCAAAGCCCCCTGCAGAAATCTTGTGACGTGTGATCGTGAGAGAGAGCACGCGCCAGGTCCGGAGCACTTGACATGGGGCCAACCTCTACGGCCGAGTCCACTTGTCTGTATATGTCCGAGATATGAGCGTGATGGGAAGATGCCGAGGAATGCCATGGGACTCGAGTTCTCGAGCCGAAAAGACGCCTAGGCAAGCGATATGCAGTGCAAGGGACTCGTGCGTGCCGTTCGTGTTTCGGCGCAGATGTGCAAGTCACGAGCTGTAACACATCCGTTCGAAGCTTGACAACATTGACACCCAAGAACCGCTAGAGAACATTTGCAATGCGAGTAAATCTACAGCTAGGCAACAGAAGCTCAAAGCGACGACTCCGTGCCTCTATCCTCTTCCCCTAGAGCGCACAGTCATCTGCCAACAAGCCTCCCTCGTATGTAGTAGTCTTGTCACAACTTCCACCCACTCCCTCCAACGCACACCCCCAACCCCCATTCATCATCTACGGGTTCTCCTTGACCCACTGCTCACCCTTCTCAATGTTCTTCTTCAGGTCCTTCAAGCACACATCAAGCAGACCCTGCTCGTGCTCGGTGATCTTGCCAACAGGGTGAATCTCCTCCACGCCGTTGGGTCCCAGAGTCACAGTCGAAGAGAAGTAGTTGACGCCCTGGTCCTTGTACAGCGGCGAGTCGACGTAGGTCTCCTCCTTGACGTTCTTCTCGCCCTGGGCAGCCTTGAGCAGGGACTCGGTGAAGCGAGCACCAGCCATAGCCATGGAGAGAGTCGCGGAACCCGCACCGTCCTTGGCCTTGACGACCTCGTCACCACCGAACTGCACGCGCTTGATGTAGTTGGCCAACTCGTCGCCCTCGAGCTTGTGGCCCGCCTGGCTGAGCAGCGGCACGATCGTCTCGCCGGAGTGGCCGCCCACAACGGTTACCTTCTCATTCGCCGGGTCCGAGGACTTGATCTGCGAGATGAAGCGGCTGGCGCGCACGACGTCGAGGGTGGTCACGCCGAAGAGCTTCTTGGGGTTGTAGACGCCCGCGGCCTTGAAGACCTCGGCGGTGATGGGCACGGTGCTGTTGACGGGGTTGGAGATGACGAGGAGGGAGGCCTCGGGGCAGTGCTTCGCGGCGGCCTTGGCGAGGTCGCGGACGATGGAGGCGTTGGTGTTGAACAGGTCTGGGTAATGTTGTCAGCATGAACGTAGCACCTCTCCATGCGATCAACCATACCATCACGGGTCATGCCAGGCTTGCGAGGAACACCAGCGGGGATGACCACGATCTCAGCGCCCTTCAAGCAAGCACCAAGACCCTCTCCGTCGGGCGAGTATCCAGTGACCTGTCGCATCCATCAATACACCGTCCGTTCGTCGCTCTTCATGTGATCCATCATACAGTGCTCTTAGTGTTGATGTGTCCAACATCAGCAGCGACACCTGGAGCGCCCTTGATATCGTAGAGGGCGAGCTCAGTGACGCGCGGGTTGAGCTTGAGGAGGAGGGACAGCGGCTGGCCAATGCCACCGCCGGCGCCGAGGACGACGACCTTGGAGAGCTGGAAGGAGAAGCATTGTCAGAACAGTTCCAATAAATCTCTCTCCAGTCGCCCGATGGAGCATTGGAGCTCGCCAGCATCAAGGATCAACATACGTTGCTAGCAGAAGCGGAGAAAGCTCTGCGCTGGACGGCAGCGCCCATGAAGGACTTGGTAGCACGAGCGGCGAACATGGCGACGATTGTGATGGAGTGAGATTTGGATGGAGGATGTTTTGTGGTGGGAGAGGTGGTGTGGACGATGGGAGAGGTGTTTCGTTTCGGCGAGACAAAATGTTGGAGCGCCGAACCGGGAGCTCTCCCAGCAGCCAATGACGGCGTTAGAGAGGAGCTTCGTCCGAGTCCACCCGTGCTGCTGATCAGGAGTGTTAGCCCAGACGTCTTCTCTTCCGCTTGCCCTGACATGTATACAAGTATCGTTGCCTCGATCCTCCGCTCGACCTTGTCGTTCAGCATAAGTGCAAGGCGAAACATGCGGCGGGCATCAGTACCAGAAGTGGGCTTCACATAGAAGAGACCATGGATCACACGACACGGATCGTTCAAGGACCACAATATTGATCAACATCAAAAAGTTCTCGCTCATATCATCCCCTCGCTAATACAACATCTCAAGGACCCAAAGTCATCCTTTTCCGTTCTGCCGTATCACAACGAACCATCTACACGATCCCTCTGCCATCTCACCTCCCTTGAATCCAACCTCCGCATGATCGTATTAGCAACCACGGCAGTCTCATATCGATCCTCCCCACTCTGACTTTCTTTCCAGATTTCCCAAAGCAAGCAATACCGTACCCTGCGCTCGCTTCCCTCGCTCAAAGTGAATCGCAGCAAAAAGTCGGCCGTGGCCGGGCTCGTGTGAGAAGAGAAGAGAAGTCGCAAAGCAAAATCCGGAGGGGCTCTCGTCTCTGTCATGCGGCGCAGTACGATGTATCCGCGGATCCAGCGTGCAGAGGCTCGCAGCGAGTCGCTCGAAGGACAATCCAACAGTCCATGGTTTTTCGACCCATGTCAATTCAGGCTTCATCGCCATCGATCATTTCTTCACTCTCCCTCCTCGAAGATCCCCTTGCTCAACTCCAACATCGCCTGCACCGCCGTCCTCTGACTTTGCATATCCGTCATCTCCCTCTCAATGCTCAATGGGCGCATAATCGTCGGCGCAAAGACCACCGCCAAATTCAACGGCGTCATCAAGTTCTGCGGTTCATACGCCATGACCTTGGTCAAATGCCTGACAAGCGTCCTCAACGTAACCCGGTGCGCCTCCGGTAACTCATCCACCGCAGCTCTCAACGCGAGCGTCTGCTTCTCCTTGCCGACCGCGCCGCCGTCCTTGCCGACCTGGCCCGCTTCCAGAAGGAGGTCGTAGACATCGTAGGTGATGAGCGGCGTGGGAAGTTTGCGGAAATACTGTTTCAGCGCGGAGGTCACGGCGTGGATGTCGAGGTCTTCATCGGATATGTCATAGTTGGCGTCCTTTTCGAAGCCAGTTTGTACGATTTTGACTTGGCCAGCGCCACCGGACTTGCGGTAAACGCCTTCGACGGAGATGCCGCGGGCTTCGACTTGGGTGATACAGTGGGTCACGATGCTGGGGACGGGCAGCTTCTCGAAAGCGCAGCGGGCGGAAAGCTCCGAGCCGAAGAGGACTATAGGGGAGGTTAGAAGGGGGTGTTCGAGCATATGATGCTTGCAAAACTTACCGGAAGGATCGTTGCCGATGACAAGATTGCTGCTGCTGTTGTTCTTGAGATGCGTGGCGCCGCCGTTCTTTTGTGGAAACAGGCCAAAGTCGGATCCCGTCTTACCGCTGTGCATGCTGCCGCCATCGCTACCGCCGACCGCCTGATGAGAATTGTTGTACGGCATTCCGATCGAGTAGTTGCCTTGACCCTTTTCGTTGTTCACGAAGGCACCCTTGATGCCCTTGGTCAGCGTGCCCGTGATTTTCTCGCCGCCTCGTCGCCAGTTGAACTTGTTTGGCTTCGCGCCCTTGCGGATGTTGACGACTTGCGGCGCTGTAAGAACGGCAGCTGGCTCGGCTTCTGTGTCGTGCAGTAGATTTGGCATTGACGGGTCCGTATTCACGAGGTTGAGATTCCGCATCTCCGACGACCCACCGGGAGTTTCGACCTTCGCAGCTGGATGGAAAATACCCAGACCATTTGTCGATTTATCCGCACCATTCGCCACACGGTTGTCCTGATACACACCCTGGATGTTCCGGAGCAGTTCGTTGTTGTGGTGAACCAGTTGCGCGTTCTTACTCGACAGCGTTTCATATTCCTGGAAACCCTTGTCTTTCATCTGAATGAGGTTGCCAATCTCATCAGTCAACTCGCTGCGCTTGTGCATGAGATCCTCTATCTCTGAGCTCATGTTCTGCTTTAGCTTCTGGAGAGATTCGGCAAAGTCCTTGAGGATGCTCGTCTTCAATGAAGCCAGATCCAAAGGTTGGTTGTTATCCTTGGCTTTGCTGAGATGTTCTGTCATGATTTCCAACTCCCGCACGACCATTTCCCGCTGGGTATCCAAGAATGCCATGGTATTGCGCTTCGCGTTGAGCTCGTTATTCACGGCTTTGATCTCGCTGGAACCGTCGAGTTTGTCTTGCAGTGAAAGCTTCTCGGACTCCAGTTCCGCGATGTGGTTCTGTGCTCGCCGTAAGGATGTGCGCAGCGACTCCAGACCATCTGCTGAAGTAGGCGACGTGATGCTCGGCGAGCTGATCTCAGATGAATCGGCCTGGGGAGATTTAGTCGTAGTGGCTGCTCGATCGCTGAAACTCCTGCCATGCTTCACGGCGTTGGAGACGCGGCGCAAGACTGAAGGCGAGGATGCTTGTCCAGGCTCCTGACTTTGCTCGCCACGTAGGATTCTACCCATTTCATCGTCCATGGAGAATCCACCATCAAGACTGTACTTCGGAAGACCTGCACTGTGTAATCCCATATGACCATCGATGGACGGACGATCTTCGCTCTGCAGAGTACTGATAGAATCATTGTGTCGATGTCGCTCGCCAGCAGGCGGTGGAGGCGCATGTCTTGGAGTGATGAAATCGTCGTTGGCGACAGACTTGCTTGGAGCGCTTGGTCTGTTCGCCGATCTCAATGGAAGCGCCTCAGCACTCATCCGCGATCTTTGCGGATCTGCGAGTTGGAGCTTGATCGATCCAGTAGATCTGTTCCGCTCATGCCCTGAGGTTGCTTGCAATGATGAATCATGAGTAGCTTGCTGGAGTCGCGTCGCGGCAGCTGCAGCTGTAGCAAGAGAGTCGCCTCTCGCAGGTAGACCGCGCTCTGCACTCCGTGGTGGCGGGACGGGTACCGCAGGCGAACCTGCAGCAGGATGTTGGCCTGCCTTGTGCCTGGGCTCGTCGAACGGATTTACAGAGTTCTGCGAATCAGCGGACAGCGGTGATACTGGTTTGTTGGCGTGCGGATCTTTTGACTGAGTGTCGATCGGTGACACGCCTCCTCCTTTCGAATTGCGTCGAGACGCTCCTTTCTTTGCTTTCGGGGCCTCTTGCAATGTAAAGGCATCCGTGGCCACTCTGGATTTGCCTCCTTTCTCTTGACCATTCGATACCAGAGGCGAGCCACCGCTGAGTGAGGGAGTGTTCTTCGTTGAGTGCCGTCCCTTGTCTTGCTGCAGAACGTGAGGGCTAGGCTTCGCGGCAGCGCGCTCTTGATCTCGTTCTGTAGACACTGATCTTGACGATGCTGCCGTCCCGCTGCTGAACCCAGACTCTTCCTTAAGGCCATTTCGAAGGGCGGAGCTTGCCGACAATCTCCCATTCCTGCCGAAATAATCCACCGGCTGGTTCTCCTTTTGCACTGGTGGAGACGGATCGTGCGGTCTTTGTATCTGCTTGCGTGGGATACTGAGCGAGGGAGCGGCGACAGGGGTGGGGTCGAAGGCCATGGGGAGGAATCCCTGTTCCGAGCCGTCCTCGTCTTCGGTCGATGGCGATGCGGCATTCGAAGGTCGTCGGACCTCGCTATACGTACTGGCAGGCAGTGTGGGACCGTCTGAGGTTGCGTCAATTAGTGTCAGTCGTTTCAGCCACGGAACGCCTGTGAACCCATCTGGACGCGCATGGTCGGACAATGGCGACACGTCGCGCTGAGACTTACTGGCAGATGCACCATTGCGCGAGTTGGACGATCTGTCTCTGGGCGACGCTGGCTGTGTGCTCGGTGTGCCCGAGCTTTTCTCCCCTGGAGGCGTTTCGAGGTCGGGAGTGAAAGCAGCCGAGTGCGCCGCACCAGGAGGCAGCGATGGTAGAGCCTTTTCTGGCGCGCCTGATGATCCAGCTGGTGCCTTTGGTGTCCGCGCTTTCTTTCTCCGCCGCGCCATCAGACTCTCATGACAGCTCATACAGAATATGCCTTGTGATGTGCGCGCGTATCGCAGGTTCTCGATCTTCCTCTTACAGTTACGACACCTAAAGCAACCGGAGCAGAAAGCTTGATCACCGGTCAAGATGGCGAGGTCCTCGATTTTGTTGCCGCACGCATTGCAGCTGTAGGTGCAGTTATTGCAGATGAGCGATCCGTCGCCGAGGAGGAGCAGATTCGCGTCCGAGTCGAGGAGAGTTCCGCAGGTATTGCAGCGAAAGCAGTCGATGTGCCAGCGATTGCCAGCTGATGGCGGGTCAGTACTGCGTCGCGTGGTTATCAAGAGATCTCTCACTCACCGAGTTCGAATGCTTTGCCCTCTTCCAGGATCTATAGCAGACATTGAAGTTAGCAGCAGCTCCCTGACCTGATGTCCATTCTCCTGACCTCTCCACAGCCCTTGCATGGATAGACGACATCGTCCTGTTCTGTCGGTGACTCGGGATATGCACCGGGCGACTCCATCGCGGCGATGTCGGTGGTGGTCGCAGCGGCGTGGCAGGATTATCGGTCGTGCGCGGTGAAGGGTCGCCGCTCGCTCCTGGGAACGATCTGATGCGACGACGGGTTGATAAAGAGGTCCGGAGACACGAGTCAGCGGACTGCTCGACTATTGCATATAGTAGAAGTTCCCCAGAGCCGCGATGCCCGCACCGCCTGTTGGATGGACACAATGTCGAGAGGTATGGAATGCAGTGAGAAAGTGTTGTAGCTGAGGAAGCAATGTGAGAGTGGAGTCGGTAGCAGGGCAGGGCAAGAAACAGCCCAGGGATTGAAAGCAAAGCACGGCCCCGCCGAGAAGCGCGCCTTGAGAGCACGATCACCACACGATCACCGCGAAGTTTAATTGATGGATGAAGGTAGATAGGACGGAGGTGGTATGGATATTGATGAGATTGATGAGATTGATGAGATTGACGAGATTGATGAGATTTGATGATGAACATTGAAGGGAGCATACTTCACGAAGCTCACCGCTGCCGGTATGTGTCAGTCCCTCCTCAATCTCTTCCGTGGCAGTCCCCTTGGATGAATGAAACACGCTTTCTCGTGTTCTCGTCCCGGGCCTGCACCAAAGCGCATTGATGAATGAACGGCACGGACTCTGATGAACAAGGGCAGGGCCATAGCTGCTGTGTCACCTTGTCACCCTCGGGCCCGCGTGGCCTGCCTTTCACAAGAGCTCATCAATCCACTCACGCCCCTGAACATGAACCTTGGACATGTCCAGTGGTCCACCCACGTCTGCACTCTAATCATCCTCCTCTTGAAACCCACCCCGCAACCACATCGCTGATCCGCCGTGCGTACATATGGGTATGTACATCGATCATGGAAGACCAGCTGTATCGTCAAGATCGTACAAACCATGGATATACCGCCCATCCTCATCGTCATTTCACCCAGGCAACAAATGCCCGAACCACCCCGTCGTCCGCGGTACCAGATATTGATGGGTCGATCTAACCGACCTAGGCTCTTCCACAGCGCATCGTTCCACGGTGCTCAGTCAGCCTCGCGCGGCGCGGTGAGACAGATCCAGACTTTAGCCACAAAGCACTCTGCTCATCATCCAATATTCGTTCGCGTTTCCCATTCAACCAAAGTCGTTCCAAGAAGGAGGTTGCTGTTGTCAATCCTCATGTCACTGCCGATCACGCCAGTACAAGCCTCCTCAAGACGCAGGAACCCTGAGATTGGCTGCACTCGGCTGATCACTACACCCATTTCCGCATCCTGCAAAGTATTTCGTTGCTAACTTTGGCGACTAGAGTGGATTTTGATTTGAGTATAGGCGGCAGAAGACGCACGCGCGCTGTCGAGATCTGCAACCCGCATCTGGCGAATGGCGGCTCTCGGCGTCTATCTCAGACATATACATGGGTACTCACCTTGCACAGCTGACTGTGAAGAATTTGTCGAATCGCAGCAATGAGGTGTGTGTGCCTCGACTTCGATCCATCTCAACAGTCTCGCCGGATGCCGGACCTCACCTCCTGGAAACGATCAACGGCACAAGGCGGAGTGATCCACGCCCGGAGATTGTATGGCAATTCAGGGTCACAGTCCAGATGGAAAAAGTGGGACTCGGCCGGCCACGCCGAGAATATCACAAGCCAACGTCCTGTATGTGCTCGGTATATGTTCAGCGGCTCGATTTCATTCACAATGAGGTTGAAGACGAAAAAGTCATGCACTGCCATCGGAACGACGAAACACGCACAGGATTGCTTGTGACGGCCGTCGGGAACGCACGACCTGTCATATCGAAGACCACACTCCCGATGCATGCTGTGCGATGGGTTCACAACGAGATAGGAACCACGTGGACCGCTCGAGCTGCCATCGTACAAATGGTCGCTGACATCCTTCGTCGTTCTCCGTGCGAGGTCGTTCAAGCGACGGCGGAGATCAACTTTCGTGAGCATCTCGATTCATGGCCTGCATGGGAGCGGAAACCGAGTCGCTATACCACGTGCAATCGTGGTCCACCCGACCCGATGAATCTACGCGCGCGCGGTAAGCGTGGCTGGCAATGAAGCGCAAGTGTAGAACACGACACCTGACGGAAAGGGAGTGCTCTCGCAGCATGCCTTGCGAGGAGCAGATATAATCGAGCAGGAGACTTCGTTCCCGATCGCCGGCTCTCCTCAGCCAGGATCTCACTGAAGGACCAAGGTCAACTCATATCACCGCAGCTAACATATAGCTTTTCACGCTATCATTCCCCGTCTTCGACTTATGCGCCAACCAGTCCCTTCACCAACAACACAGCGCAAAGCAAAGTGCAGAACATTCAAGGCCTCCAACCCTACGTCCGTCCCGAGGTAGTGGTAACTCTGATGATATCGCCAGGATAGCCCGGCAAAGACACCATAGGCACAAAGGACTTTACGTTTCAGCCGCTAGACTCGCGATGCAAGATGACCTATCGTCCACTCGTCCACAACCAACTCTACACCGCTACATCCATGGAACCGCACACGGCCTCCGACTGGGTCGCAGCGCGTTCCGATCGCAACATCCTCATTTGGAACTTCAAACGTCGCTTGTTGATGGCCCCATGTTCGCGATTTGCTGACGTTGTGGTTTCAACTTTCAGCCCACTCGGCAGTCCGCCGGGGGGATTTTCAATGATCAAGTTCGTAGATGCTCACACAGAGTACCGTAGTCTGGACTCGATCGCTCCATCAATCGCATCAACTCATCCTTCCATCGCCAAAATCTCAGCACACACCGCTAGCACATTTAAGCGAGCTCATCCGGAAATGTTTCATCGTCAAGATCACGCAGGCTCGCAGCTTACTTTCAAGGCTCAAGGGTCTCTGAAACAACCAACCCCCAAGGGTCGGGGATGAAATGCCAAGGACTGAGGTCCAGAAAAGGCCAGGGAAGTCTCGAAGGACCAGGGGAACGACTGAACAGTGCGAGGAGTCGAGGGGCATGGTCTCGATTCGCATCTGTGGATCGTGAGATGAAAGAAGTGAGGACGTATCGCATTCATGCCAAACAGGCTCTGTAGTAGACCTTCCAACAACGTTCAGTATCCTGCATTCCATCCTATGCCATGGACGAACATTAACCTCCACTGAACACCACATATCATCTCTTCCGTGGCCGAAGCACCTCAAATCTTATAAACAATTCCTCCACTCAACATGATCTTATTCCTCTCATGCAACCTCTCCAACGCCTTCTCCGCCTCCGCCTCTTCAAATCTCGCCTCTCCACTCCTTAGTCTCGCGTTCACAGCCGCAACCAGGGGTTCCACGTCCGCCGCGTCGTTGGCGAAGAGAGGGCCATCAATGAGTTGACCCAAAGCAGTCTGGAAGGCCTGTAGACGAGGTGCTGTGATGGCGGGTGTCGAGGCGGCCGCTTCTTCTTCCGACTCCTCATCCTCGACCTCTGGAGTGGCTCCTTGCTCTTGTGAGTCGTCTTGCAGGAGTTGCGAGGCGGGTTTGGAGGACGCCATGCTGATTTGACTCGAGTTGTTGGCGCCGTTGTTTCGTTGGGTGGTTGTTCTTGAGCCGCGGGCGGGTGTGGAGGTGTACAAGTCTTCATCTTCGTCTTCATCTTCGTCATCGTTTTCGGCTCCACCACGCGAGTTGCCGTTTGGTGCGCTGCGCGTGCTGCGAGCAGGCGTGCGCGTTGATCGAGCATTGACAGATGCTCGGAAAGCACCGACACCACCATCGTCGTCGTCACTCTCCTCTGAATCGTCTGTGGACATCGCATCTGGGTCAGGGGATCGCCGTGCCTTCTTGCGCTTGCGAGATTCGTCTTCGACGACTTCTTTGAAGAGAGCAAATCGCAAAACACCTTCTGCGACCTCAGCGTCCTTCTCCTCAACACGCTGCGACAGTCGAGACTTGGCGTGCGCAGAAGCCAGACGAATGAGTGTCTCAAGAGTACGAGCGGTCATAGGAGAAGTCTTGCGTTGGTTGCCCTCCATGTCGTCGTTTCGCAGCGCGCTGTATGTCGCGACGATATGATCCGCGGCACCCTTGGTCAAGATTGGCTTCATCCTTGACTTGGCGTATTGAATGTACTTCTTGACAAAGGGAATGCTGAGAACTTCGACTCGGCGATTGGCGCCGCGGCCGACTGTGATGGTCACACCAGAGTGCAGCATGGCGTTGAATTTCTCGTACACTTCGCTCGGCTTGTTGGCTTCGCCCTCGTCTTCGAGACCGACTCCAAGCGTCTGGTTCAGCTGCTCACGAACAGGAGCGCCTTCTTCCGTGCCCGGCTGGCGGTAGCGATGCATGCGAAGGACATGCTCTGAGACTTGTCGGTCGCGAACGTCCTCAATGTCATCCGTCACCACGAACAGCAAATCGAAACGGGAGAGGAGAGAGTCGGGAAGGGCGATGTTCTTGTGGGGATCCTTGTGAGTGTCGTACTGGCCGTAGATGGGATTCGCTGCTGCGACGACCGAACAGCGAGCGTTGAGCGAAGTGTGAATGCCAGCCTTTGCAATGGTGACGGTCTGCTGTTCCATGACTTCGTGGATGGCCACACGATCGACATCGGACATCTTGTCGAACTCGTCAATACACACCACACCACGATCTGCCAACACCATGGCTCCGGCTTCCAGTCTGCGCTCGCCAGTTTCCTTGTCTTGTGTGACGGCCGCCGTCAAACCGACGCCAGAGGAACCACGACCGGTTGTGGCAATGGCCAAAGGTGCTGTGTTGAGAACGAAACGCAGGAGTTGCGACTTGGCTGTCGATGGGTCTCCGACCATTAAAATGTTGATGTCACCACGAAGATGAGTGCCGTTGTCGAGGTTCTTCTCCATACCGCCGAGAAGCATGAGCAGAATGGCCTTCTTGATGTAGTCGTGACCGTAGATGCTAGGTGCAAGCGATTGCGAGAGCAGATCGAAGACTCTTCGCTGCTTCGAGATCTTGTTGATATTTCTGATATCCTGGTCGGTGATCGGCTGTTGTGCAATACCGCCACCTGATTTCGAGGAGAGCAGAATCACGTTATTCGCAAGGATGAGCGTCTTGAAAGTCGAGCTGCCTTGTCCTGCATTGCGGTTTCCAAGTGATCGGTAGATTCCAACCAGCTGTATCCTGTCTCCGGGCTTCACACGGTCCACCATGTCGTCGTCCATGATGACATCCACACCACGAGGCAATTGTCCAGCCGGAGCTCGCTCTGGCATTTCTTGAATTGAGATTGTCTGGTGGTCTCGGTATGTGCAGTAGCCGTACTCTGTTACCAGAGGATTGCCCTCGCCGTCTTCTGTGGGGTATACGCTTGTGCTCGCTGCACCGTTTGCAGTCATCGTCTGATCTCTGTATTCACGGAAGTGAAATGTCGACTTCCTCTCATTCCAGTGCACACTCTTCACAACCTTTGGTCGCACCAGAGAGCACTTGGTGACAATGCCCTCCAGCGAAACCATGTGGTTCAGATAGCTCGAAGCCAATGTTCTCGGGTTGCACGCATATTCGCCGAAGCTGCCGACGTACGCGCAGTAGTACATCGCCTCCTCGTCGACATGTTGTGTGGATCGATTTCGTAGAGTCTGGACGATGTTGAAGAGAGCGCGATCGAACGCTTGCGAGTAATCGAAGGGTTGGTTCAGCAGGCCCTCCGCCATTTCCCTGCTGTGGGAGCGGATCTCATCGATGCTCACTGTTAGTCGTCGCAACCCGCGGTTGAGCACGAGCAAGATCTCCGCTTGGTAGCTTCGCGCACGAGGATCCTCTGCGATGTGTTAGGAATGGTTTTTGACGTGTGTGCATTTTGCGTACGTGGATCGAGGAACTCCTCAGCCGCGCGAATGCGGTCTCTGACGGCCTCATCGCGCAATTGTAGGCCGTCCATGGTGGACGGACGTTTCGCAGTGATGATACAAGGTGAGAGAAGAGGATGGAATGGTCGGCGGCGAGTATTGATCGTCTGAACTGATAGACGATGTGGTGGTCGAGAAGTGGAGGGGAAAGACGCGAACGAAACACGGAAACGCGATCACGGCGCGTGGATTTCTAAAGTGGTACACATTATTCTTAGCGTCCTACACTTTACACGCACGGATATTGGGCGATCTGAATCCAACAATGCTAGAGACTGAGATCTTGTCGTTGCGACCAAGACCTTCCGATGATTGGTCTGTGTCTTGTCTTGATGTTACGGCCAAGAGAAGGCTACGTCACGTATTGCGTGCCTGTGAGCTTCTCTGTACAATTGTGTCTTCTCTTGATGATTGACCTCTGTCTATGAGTCCAAGATCTTCAGCATATCCTCCACAGTCTTGCACTTCTCCCTCTCCTTACCTTTCGCCTGCCCACGTCTGATCTCTTCCGCATCGATCTTCTCCCAGTCCTGCCAGCTAACCCGTCGTATATTCCTCTTCTCAACTTCCTCCTTCACTGCATCCCAGCCACTCTTGACATCGCCAGCACCATCATGGAATTGAACCTGGTTCTGCCAGTCCGACACAATGACATCCGCAGAAGTAAACGCATCATCCAGAGTGGAAGCAATGACACCAGTCGGTCCTCGTTTCACCCATCCGGCACAGTACATGCCGGGAACATGAGCAGCGGTCAGATCGCCCGGTCCTAGGTCAGGGTTGAGAACTCTGCCGTAACGGTCATTGGGGATAATGCCGAGCTTCTTATCGAACGGCACATGAAGCTCTTCCAATCCAGCAAGCGGTTCGGACTCATAGCCGATGGAGCGGAAAGCGAGGCTTCCTTTGATCATACTTTTCGCGCCAGTGCCTTTGACCCTGACTCCGCGCAGGGCGTTCAGATTGCTCTGCGGGTCGTCTGTCAGCACCGAGGCGAGCTCCTCGACGTACTCGGTCTGCTCGAAAGCTATCGCATCAAGATCTGTGCCGTTCTGGGAGAGGAACTCGACCGGTGAGCGCATGTAGCCCAGCTGCCACGCCTTTTCTGCCTGCTCGATAGGTGTTGTCGCACCCTTCTCCAGCAATTCCATGATACGTTTCAGCTGTCGAGGCAGCTTCTGCCGTGGTATTTGGACCAAGCTCTCCCATCCTTCCGGTGGAGGTACAAATCCAAGACCTGGCATTTTGAGAAGCTCACGCAGCTCTTTGATGGTGTAGGGAGCTTGTAGAGGTCCTCTTCGTCCGAGAATTTTCAAGTCACGAATCCTGCTTTTGCTGAGAGCTTCAACGGCATGCTGTGAGATATCCGTCTTTCGCAGCTCATCTAGTGGCGCAAGGAGAATGCGAGTCACATCCAATGCCACGTTTCCTTGTCCAATGACCACCGCAGTATCTCCAGATTCGAGGTCTGGTTGCAGATCAGCATACTCCGGCAATCCATTGTACCATCCCACAAATGCTCTTGCCGAGTGCACGCCCTTCAAATCTTCACCAGGCAATCCCAATCTCTTGTCCTTCGAGGCGCCGTACGCGAAGAGCATTGCATCGTAGTGGGGAGCTATCGAAGTGAGAGGTAGTTGGGACGGCCCATTGCCAATGGGTGTGTTGCCGATGTAGTTGAAGCCGGGATATTTCGCTACTTCAACCAGAGTCTCGGAGCATTTCTACTGTGTGAAGACTTATCAGTCATGACGAATACTTGCCGTGGGAGAGCTGAGTGTGGCGGGCCGTACTTTTGCTTCTGGATGATCTGGTGCGATACCAAATCGTACAAGTCCATATGGCGAGGGCAATCCCTCATACATATCTACACGCGCATCTGGTAGACTTTTCAATAGTCTGTATGCTGAGTAGAAGCCAGCCGGACCAGAGCCGATGATGGCGAGATGCAGTGGTCGTGGTCGCGTGCTGTAGTGGCGGACATTGTCCCCTAACAGTCGAGTCCTCGCGACGGTGACATTGTTTTTTGAGCGTTGGCAGCTCCGACAGATGTACGCTGTCCTTGATAACATGTGGAAAGCTGTGTGTACAAGGAATCTCGAAGTTCCAGAAAGTTGAAAGCCAGCATGTGAAGAAGCACGGTCGCCGGCAAAACGTGCCGATGACGATATCGCTTGTCCCGCCCGTTGCTATGGGCGTTCCAAAACAGCGACAAGCCGAAGTTGCTCATCGATCACGACAGATACCCTGCTCTCCAGTACCTTAGTGCTACCGACCTACAACATTCTCGAGCATTTGTGAAGCAGCATTCTTTCTGGTCTGAACAGACATCACCCTCTCTCGCTCTCGCAAGCACCACCACTCTCTACCGTCGCCATGGGCGGCTCAGGTCAGCCGTTCCTTTACGAAGCAGCTTCAGCAAGAAACTCGGCCGCATTTCCATTCAACGACTTCAATCCCAGAGCGGCTACACAGGCCCATTATCAGGCCCAAGCGGATCGTGCTGAGCGACACAAATACCGACAATCACAGCAAGGACAACCGCTCATCAATCAAATCAACTTCAATGCCCACCCCGACAGCTACCTGCCGGTTCAGGTCCAGCCGAAGGAACATGTGGTGATCTCACCGAACACGAAGAGGAATGTCGTATGGACGAGATGGCTGCAGTTGGCTTTGAGAGTGGTGCAAGAAATCGGGGCGTTGGGAATCCTCGTATGCGTGATCTGTCTCAAGATGAAGCAAGATGCAACGAGCTGGATGATACGGATCGCGGTATGTCACTCGTACACGTCGAGATACATGACCATGGCGTGTTCTGAAGCTGACAAGATAACTTAGCCGGCATGGGACGCTCTCGTTACAATTTATGCGATATATCACCTTGCGCGACCCGCAAAAGGTCGCACACCTGGGACCAGTGCGAGCTATCACTTCTTTGCGCTTTTCATGGATGCTGGTCTAGTTCCATTCTTCGTCTTGATCGCCCTTTTCACTCGACAAAATTGGACACCAAACCCGGACTTGGAACTTCGCTGGACGAGCTTCTTCAAGACCGAAAAGGCCACCGAGATGATGATTCACGTCTTATTCTATGGTAGTATTGGTATGGGCGGAATGCATCTCCTGAGCATTGGTATCGATATCTACCTCATCGCAATGTTCCGCAAGATTGGCAATATGCCTCCAGACATGAACCCGCTCGAGGACAATCTCACGGGAAGCCTGCGCCAATCATCCCGCCACAAGTACAAGAACTCGGAAGCAACGTTTTCATCCCTCTCCACGGATGATCTCGATGAGAAGAAGCCCGGGTATCTCAGCGGGAGCACTCTGTCCCTCGATAAAGGACCTCAATCTAGGGTCATTCCCTTTGGCCACAGCAGGATGGACTCCAACGACAACTTTTCGCCACACAATCCGAGTTCTGCTCGCTTGTCGCGTCAACAGTACGAAGACTTCAGCCTGGACCAAGGACCACAGTTGGCTCATGACTCCCGTCACGACATTGGCTCAGTTCCGAGTCCGACTTTGGCACAACCCTCTTCGCCCTACCAGCTGCGTGATATTCCAGATCGCCACACTACTGCGCCAACGAACGCCAACGTGAAGTCACAGCAAAGAGAGGGACTCTTGAACGATAACTGGTACGCACACGAGGAACATGTGGATTCCGACTTGGGAACACCACGTTCTCGCAGAGGGCACGCTCCGTCATCCTACCCCGAACCAACTCTACCGAACGTCGAGATCTTCCAGCCCCTCCAACTAAAGCCGTTGACTGGTAATCCACTAACGCCACCGCTCGAGGAGGAATCCGCCGAGGAGTACCGTGACATGCCAGATACGATTGAGGCCGGAGTCGCACGTACGATGACCGTCGCCTCGAACACCACCAACTCCTCGTCAGTCTACTCTGAGAGTGCGCCAGCTCTCAGCATGATCGGACGACCCGCCATAGAAACACCCAAGAGCAAGCACTACGGAGACCTCGCATCGGCCACTCGGGGAGTACGTGGAGCAGCTCCGGCACCGCAAATCAACTTACGGCCAGCCCGTGAGCGTCCACCGCAGATGAATACTTACGGAGTTCCAACACCCGTGTCGTCGCGGACCCCGAGCCCACAGAAGAACAGCGGAAGAGTTGTCAGTCGCACTGGAGCTGATATTACGGACGGGCACGTCCAGGGTGCAGGCAGTGGCTATAACATGCGGGATCGTCGCGATGTGAGTGGAAAGGTGGCGGAAGAGGGCAGGAGTCGATGGTGATCGAGATGGCTGAGGTCGATTGAGAAGTTCCGAGCTCGATACATGCGGGAGTAAAGTACATCTTCATGTTGGCGTCGGACACATTGATGTTGATTGACGTTCATTCGAGCGTTTGCAGAGACTTCTCCGACATGCAAGCGAGCATACATAGTGTATAGCGCATCATTGACAGTCAGAACATTGGATGAGATGCGGCTCTGTCAATTCAACGATCTGCGCAGGCAGTCCACTTAGTGCCGTGTCTAGTCAGACTAGGGTTGTGATTGCCGTTTCGGCCCCATGTAGCAATTGTCGTCTGAGGACACGACCAATTTGTCTTCTCTCTGAATTACGAGAGCATATCGTCTGTCAACAGAAAAGTATGGCTCAGCACGGCACGGCGCCGAGTCCTATTTCGTAAACCCGCCCAAAACAAGATAAATGTCTAAGTTTTACTTGGCGCCATTTAGTAGACCGCTCACCAATATGGCGCCAGCGTCACTCCATGTGGATTCAAGCCACATGAGATTGCAACCAACAACCTGAATTTCCGCGACATCCCGGCGACACCACACCTCCAAAAGTTCGTGCAAGTCGCACGGTGGCTATTGCGACGCACTGAGAGGCGTTCTGGAGAGCTGTGGTGCGGCACGGAGGCAGCGAACGAGGCGTTGTCAGGACCGTGAGTCCACCGCCTGGCGGAGAGGTCAAGATGCCCGAGATGCAACAGCAGCAGCGCAGCAACTTCCTCCTCGCCGCCGCGACCACCAACAATGCCGCCGCCCACGCACCCACGAGCCACGACACTCTCGAGCCCGAGTCGATCCCACCATGGGTCCACATCAACGAACAAGACGAACAAGCGCCTTTCCTTTCCCCCGCCCCAGTCGTGCCCAACTCGCGACACTACAAACCACCCCAGGGCAATTACAAGCCCGGCCGTAAACTCGATCAATTCCGCAATGCCGAACCGGGACTCCTCTCGACCCATATCGAACAACATCAGCAGCGATGGATACCCTTCATGCAGTCCTCGCCCATGCCGCATGAACACCGCGATATCAGAATTATAAGAAGTCCGCAGTGGATGGAAGAGAATGTGCCCATATCGAGTCGAAAGTGGGAGCCGGAGGATGAAATCAGTCCCGAGACGAATCGCAGGTTGGGAGGGTTGAAGGGATTTATGTTCAGGGGCAAGTGGCTTATAAGTCCGGAGAGGCAGGAGAAGACGGTGAAATTGTACTGGGTGAGTGCGGGATATCTTGATCGCATGATATTTGTGGAGCTTTATGTGTGGAGAGAAGACTTACGGCTAACACGATTGTCAGCGACTGCTCCTCAAGAACGCATTCGTACCGTTGGTATTTCGAATAACAGTGCTGGCCTTTTCATGCGCGGCCCTCGGTGTCGCCGGTACGATATTACATGCCGTCAACAAAGTCAACGGCGACAACGACATCAACAATCAGTGTGCTCCTCGTGCATCGACGTACATGGGCATCATCGTGAGCGCCATCGCCGTGCCATATGTGGGCTACATAACATGGGATGAGTACCTGAGCAAGCCGTATGTCAATCTACACTCCCGAAAACCATCTCATAATACTGACATTCCTACTCCCAGCCTCGGCCTCCGCTCCGTCGCCGCCAAAACCGCCCTCCTCCTCTGCGACCTCTACTTCATCGTCTTCTCCGCGAGCAACCTCTCCCTAGCCTTCAGCGCCCTCGAAGACGACAGCTGGGCTTGCTTCGACGCCAACTACCAAACCGTCGGCGACGTGCAAATCCAAGTCCCGCGAACCTGTCCGAATAACTCAAGTATCTGCTCGAAACAGCGGGCTTTGTCGGGCGTGCTGATCATCACGCTCGTGGCGTGGTTGTTGTGTTTTAGTATTAGTGTGTTGCGGGTTGTGGAGAAGCTGCGATTGGAGTATTAGAGGTACCACCATGGCGGGCAGCCGGTGTGATGACTTGATGACTTGATGATTGGGATCTTGGATGGAGCATCGCGATGGCGTTTGGGAGGGGTATATATATATTTTACAGACTCGTGGGCTGTATAGCGCGAGAAAAGGGATACATGGGGTTTTTCGCGTTCGAGCGTCTGTACGTATGGCCTCGAGGCCAGTATTCAACCACCTTTCTGAAGAGTCCTTCGTGAATCCGTCTCTGCACTCCCTGTTTCGCCATTGTATAAGCCCTCCAGCCTCAGCGAGCTTCCCTGGTTCCGACATTATCCAGCATCAAGGCTCAGATCGAACAGTACTCCGGCTCGCACGCGTCCGGAAGCTGTTCGACGAATGTGACCTCAGCTTTGCAAAGCCCAATTAGGGTAGGGTGCGAGAGCAATATCTGGGTCATTCTTCAGACTTGACTGGTTATAGATCCAGCAAATGTTCGTAATGCTTCCAGGCCGAGGTTCGCCGTCCAAGGTGTGGTTCTCGAGCTCCAGAGTTGACACGAGTTGGCGAAGCATGGGTTTATGCAGCTTCTCGGATCGTCTGCCCTGTCCAGCTCATGAGCTGATCATCCACTGCCGACCATCCTCTTGACCTTCTCCAACAGCACATTGCTCTCCCTCCCTAGCTTCCTTTGTCCGTTCGGCCCTCCAGTTCTCGCCTTCGCCATAGCTTTCCTGAACCGTTCTCGCTCCTCAATTTTCGCTTGACGCTCCTTCTCCGCCGCTTCTCTCGCGATCCTCCACTCTTCCATCTGTGCCTTCCGCTGCTGCGCCTGATCATGCTCTTTCCTGAATGGCATAGGCTTAGGTTTCCTCTCCTTCCTCTGTCTCGGCTCACGAAATGTCTTCTGTTGCTTCGCCTCCGGCTCCTCCGCTTCCTTATCCATCAAATTCTGCCGATCAGGATGCGGTGCCACTGTAGGCTCTTCTTCCTGCTCTGCCTCATCGTCCTCTTTCACGTCTAACGCCATAGACGCAGGTTGCGGGATGGTCTCCTTCTCATCTGAGACATTGGCGTGCTTTCGCAATTTGGCATAGTCCTTCTTGATCTTCGCACGATCAATGAGTGCTTGCTTGATCGCTTGGTTTTTTCGCCGGTGCACGCCATCGGGGAGGTTCTCGGAGCCGACGGTGAAGCCTTTCCTTTGGCGCTTTCGGTCGGTGCTGTGCTTGACGGCGGTGTCGCCTGTGTCGCGCTTCCTCTTTTCAGACATGTTCGGGTGATATCTGGATGTATGGATACTTGTGTATGAAGAGATGGTTTTGTGGAGAGAAAGTCAGTGGAAGACATCGGTGAATTCGTAGAATTTCGGCCCGATGTTCTTATCGACGAACACTCGCGCGAGCCCAGACTACAGCTTCAACAAATGAGACGGCTTTCACTATCACGGGCTCTTATCTTCCTCTCAGCTCGCGGAACCTTGGACATCCTGTTGACGTTTCACACGTCTCCGAAGAACATGGACGACAGGACGCAGAGAAAAGATGCGACCTTCCAACACCTTCCATTGCTTCCATTGATAAGATGACGCTCCTATTGAACCGCACCAACACCTCTCAGATGTACGCCTCTGGCTGGGCCGTACTTTGGTCACGTCGGCGACACCTGAAAAAATGACCTCTCGCGCACATCTTCCGACCACCTGCCTGCTCGACCTCTCCCAAAGAACCCCATCCCGCCCTTGATCATGGTGGGGTGTCGGAGCAGCCTTTGCCCGCGGGGCAACACGGTCCACCGCCTGCGTTCTGCGTGGTGCACTTGCCTTTGTAGCAATTGTTGAGGTTTTGTCGATTGCCTCCGAACGATGCTCGACATTGATTGTGACACGTCACGCAGTCGTTTTCGTTGTAGTGCTGGGCAACTGGGAGCATGTTAGGAGGTACTTCGAGGGAGGAGCAGAAGAGATGTTCGTGTACCTGCGAGGATGGAGTTGCCGCCGAGGGCGAGGACCAGCAAAAGGTTCTTGAACTGCATCTTTGGAGCGCTTGATGCTGTGGTGAGTCTCGAGATTGGTGCCGTGGTTCGGATTCGCAATTGGTCGTGGTGCTTGTAAGCGAGGAAGAGAAAGTCAAAGAGGAGAAGGACGTGGTTACTTATGCTCAGCGAGAAGCGCCCGTATGACTGGAATACCATGGTGACTTGTCCATTGTGGCTATGGCGTTCCTTCCCTATCCCGGCTGGTTCTTCGTGATGCAGTCTAGCATCACCAACATCGAATAAGAGCACGCTGTCGACACGCTTCCGGGTACAATGGTGGCAGTGCAGCCTGTCTCAGGGACGCAGACGCCTCGCCGGAAGGACTTCCACCCCTACCTTCGTATTCGCGGGTGTCCACCAGTCCGGCGATACCGAGCAAGGTCTTCACTCACGCTTTGGCGGCACTCTCTGTGCATGTGATGTGCTCCCACGGAGGCGTGCATGCTCTGGCAAATAGCCAGCTTTGCATTGATCGATGAGTAACCCTCGGATATCCATCACTGAGCTGAAGGTCAGTTGGGAACGAAGATGGACTGCATGTCGATTCCAGCTGATGCGCTTCCCAAGCATCCGGCAGAACTGGATCCATCCTTGCGTGAACTCAAACCCCCTCCAATGGAGACTCCAGCCTCTTCGACAGGTATCTATTCGCCAAGACCAATGGGATGTCAAGAGACAAGTATGAAAGTACCTCCAGGAGTTCTCTTGTATCGTGCCAGCTGCACATCAGAAGGTAGCCTGAAGTTTGAAGACGTTAGCGGAGTCATGATTTCCAAGGCCTTGCCTCGATCGCCAGACGACAGACAACGGCCAACACTCTTGCAAGCACGGAGTCGTCTCTTGAGTCTCCACTGGTGTAGTCGATTCAACTCTGTCGCCACGGGCAGGGATTCTGCGGAAGACATGGTAATGCTGGCATCGGAAGCACAACAGTTTGACCATTCGTTCGAGGATGACGACGCTCACGTCCATTGCCCCTGTCAATTCAGGGCATGGTGATCCAAGGCTTCGTGAGAGTCGTCAGATTCGTGTCGTTCCTCCAGCGTTCCCCATCGCTTTTGCGTCGCTTGACGAAACTTTGGACTCGGGTCATCTTTTGAGCGTGAAATGTTCAGTGAAAGCATGAATCAAGATTCCATTCGATGATACAATATCTTGCAGCCAGATATAGAACGAGTGATTCCCACCCGAAGTGCTCAGTTGCCCAACAGAGAGCCCAGCTGCGCTCATGATCCTTCCGTCTTTCCTGAACCAAGGACAGCGCGGACCTTGATGCCATTGTGTCACATGACGCCGCCACGACACACAATACCGAGAAGTCGATACAGTATCAAACAACCCATAGCTTCGCAACGACGTCCACCCCAGGACAGCCCTCTAGCAGCGGCATGCGGCGTTGCAGGAGGCAAGCCAGTTTGACCCGAATCCCTTTTCACGCTCAATCTGGGCGCATTGCGAGTGGCATGCGGCGCAGTTGGTGGCTTGTCGAGCCTCGAGCTCTGCAAGGTTATCAGAAGCTGCCAATACAGGAAGTTGAACCAACGAAGACCTACGCTGGGCTTCCAGGGGAACTGCCACGGCGAGGATGGAGGTGACGCCGAAGGCCAAAGCCAAGAGGATGTTGTTGAATTGCATTGTGAATTGTGTTGTTGGGTTCGTTGAGTTCGTTGGGTGTGTGCTTGCTTGAATGGTGTTTGGAAGCTGAGGTGGTCGATGGTGGAATGGTCCTTTGCAAAGGTAGAGGGAAGGCGTGTCTATATGCTCTTGTGGACTGCCTGATCAGTTCCTGCGGCAATACAGCGGATGCGCCATTGCAGTCACCGCTATTCTGGCGAGACGAAGGGCGTTCGTCGGAGCTGCACCATGCCATTGCATTAAAAGCATGAAGTCAGTTGTGCTATAGGCCAGGTATGACGTCGTGTTTTACTCCGACAGCAGTATCTCTTCCGGGGCATACGTTAGAGTCCCGCGGTTTCTTATCGCAAAAAAGCTTTATAGGTCAAGTTTGATTGTGCCCGATGTCCTTTGCCATGCAGAGAACCGCTGTGAAGCCGAAACCGCCAGAAAGTCGGCATCGGTGCGGTATCCATCTCAAGCGCAGACCAGAAGACTTGGGGCAAGGCTTCAATGATGCCCATTCTAATGCGCTCACCCGCCATGTGCTCGCATATACATTGGAGAGTGTTCAGTCTGACCATACTGCCCGAGACCCGATAAGTGTGCGGTCGAATGGTTCAGATCGAAGTCCGGCATGTCGCTGTTTCCGCAGTCCGCCCGCGGGACCAAAGTGGTACGACAACGAGGACCTCTTGAGCGGTGTCGCCACTGCATTCCATCTCAAACACCCCTCTCTGCTGCTCCCAGTCCAGTCCAGTGACCTGCTGCATGTACTGTGCGATGAGGCTCACCCACATGCTGTCAGCACCGAGGCTGCTGCCCAAGTCGGTGCTGTATTTGACAGTAAAGCAGATCCATTCTACGTTACCTCGTCTCGACCTTGTTCAGCCAAATTCCGGGGCCGTGGGAAGAGCATACCTTACCACCCATGGATTGATGGAAACGGGAGCCGGAAGACGTGCTGATGGGATTGGGAAGAAGAAACACAAGGACGTCCCGTCGGTAAACCCGTCGATCTCGGACCGACGTCCTTATCGTTTCCGAGTCCGAGATAACGAGAGCATAACGCCATGGTGATCATAGCTTGTCACATGGACATCTTGGAAAGCGGAGTCGACGGCATGGGATGCCATCTGACGTCCTGTCTTACGACACTTCGCGTACAAAGACATGCTCCCGTCACTGAAGAGCTCTCGAACTCGGCATACTGACATTCCTGCCGCTGTTCCGCCGACTGCTTTGTCTCCATCAGGGTGCTGCTGTGGCCCTTGAAACGAGTCATCACGGTTTCGATTGCCCCTTTGCCTGCCACAAACAACATCTACGATCTCCGCAGAGCCCGATTTGAGATCGTCTACGTCGACGTCCGCCCAAAGCGCAGATCGTCACAGTCCACACGCGTCCTGAGAAGTTGAAACGAAGCTCGGGGCCCTCGAGCGGCTCCGAGCGGTGTGATGGCAGGCAATCATGATTGTCCGGAGTGTCAAGCGGTGTATGGCCGGCAGGTGACAAGCGATCGTCAAGATGCAGAGGCAAGAGAAGACGTAAACAATACAAAAACTGCCAGTCCTGAGAATGGACGCTCAAGCCCGACCATGTTCAATCCGTACTACACCGGCCGGCCCCGGACACCTGCGGGCAGTGGCAGAGCAAACACAATAGATCGGCAGGAGATCATCAGAAGGATAAAAAGTCGGGAGTCCAGACCAACCTCGCCAGAGTACGAGCGTCCGATGTCAGACGAGCTCAGCCATAAGCGAAAGGCACCGGTAACCGTGCCAAATGAGACGAGGACACTAGACTTTCGATCAAAGTCGCCAGAAGCACATCAGAACAATCATAGCTTTGGCATGGAAATCGAGAGACCTCGTTCGGCTTTGCATCGCGGAGACTTCAGGGAAAGCAAACCAGCAGGAGCTAGTCATGATCAGTTCAGCAGCCTGCACATTGAGCCTCCTATGCCTGCGCTGTCCACTTCACCGGTCGTTCCGTGGCGTTCAGAATTTCCTGCAGCTGCTTTACGAAGTGTTCAGCCGGAGCAATTTCGATCACTTCGTCCGATTCCTTTAAGCCAGCAGACTAGAGCTCGAGCGACTTCCACTGCATCATCACTTGGTGGTAGCTTTGTCTACAAAGCACCGACAAGTCCGCTGGTTCAATCATCCAGACCAGACACTCCAGAAGGACCGGGTCGACGGCAGTCACGAAGTCCGGACAAGTCGCGCAGGCATACATTCTCTCCGCAGTCCTTCCCTATTTTGTCCTCCACCACTGGATACCCTGCATCTGCCAGGGTTCAAGGAGGTTTCCAACCGCCTACGCTTCGTGCTGAGAAGACTTTCCCGTATCAAGCTCACCAGCCTAGAAGGTCTTTGAACTCCACGCCTTTCTCCAGCCTGCCTCAAACACCTTTGACGGGTCCCAGACGGCCGTCTTTCTCTGACTCGCCACTTCATCATGCTCCAATGGTTGGGTCTTACGAGGAATCCATCCTGCGAGGTCGTATGTCCACCACGCCTTCGAAGCCTCTCGATTTCGTTGCGCAGATCGGTGTGCTCGGCAAGGGTAACTGTAAACCGAGTCTGCGTTGTCCACGACATGTCAGCGTGCCCTTCCCGGCAGTCTTCTACAGTTACAGTTCTGGGCCCAGACATGCTCCTGCAGGAGATCAGCCAAGTCCATACGTCGGACTGGTTGATCTGGAAAACACCTTGCCACCACCAGAAGAAGCGCAGGACAGGCGTCGTCAACGCATGCATGGTAAAATCAGCAGCGAAGGCAGTCGTGCTAGTTCTCAGGTTCGAGATGATGCTCCTGTATCAGATGTTCAGGCCCGACGTCGGCGTCGGCAGAAGGACATTCGACGTTCAGGCTCCCCAAAAGCACCTCCAGGTGGCAGCTACCGCATACCACAGCAGGGCCAACTCCAAATTGTGATCAAGAACCCGAACAAGACTGCCGTCAAGCTCTTCTTGATACCTTATGACCTCTCTGAGATGGAGCCAGGGCAGAAGACATTCATACGTCAACGAAGCTACTCGGCAGGACCGATCATTGATATGCCGCTCACCTCCCGCAAGAACTTTGGAACCGACAGACCCGAAGCCGCTCTCAGTGCGAGCGGAGATCCGAATGACAAGCCAATGCTACGCTATCTCATTCACATCCACATCTGCTGTCTATCGAAAGGCAGGTTCTACCTGTACAAGTCTGTGAGAGTTGTGTTTGCCAATCGTGTGCCGGATGGGAAGGAGAAGCTACGGAACGAAATCCAGTTGCCAGAGCCAAAGTACACTACTTACAAACCTGGGAAAGAATCGAACGTCGGGATGAATTCACCTTCGATCATTTCGATCAGGCGTCGCAGCGTCATGGAAAGCAGTAATCCCGCGGCGGATCTTCGCGACCGGAGAATGACATCTGATCCGATACTTGCGCAGTCCGGTGGCGCCAGCGAGTACAGCAACACGCACGACATCCCAATGCCAACACTCCCTCAGCACTTCTCTACTCTAGCGACGCTGGAGTCGCGACCCAGTAGTCGCCAGACCAGTGATGGGCTGGGTATCGACTCGGACTCGCAAGACGCACGCTCACCTCTGGCTTCTCCGGTTGCAATCATGCATCCACATTTTGCATCTTCTGGCTTTCAAGAGTCTTTCCGGTTTGGGCCTGACAGGAGCCGCGAGAGGAGGAATGGAGGTCAGAACGAATCGTTGCTTTCGCAGCGGCTGATGGATCTTGCCTTTCAACAGCAGCGGCATGAATTTGAAGACTCATGAACGGAGTATTTGCGTTATTTGCATCATTTACATGGAAGGCAGGACCTGGGTATTGCGATCTCATCTTTGGCATAGGGAACGGAGCTTAATGTTGACGAAATTACAACTCACTGATTCATCTGTCCCCAGACACATCCGATGGCTGTTGCTTCGACTCGCCGTCGAGAGCTGTAGATTCGGTAAGTCCAGACCTCGCTCTGTGATTTGCGCAAACAACAGCGATGACAGCCACCATCCCCTGCTACTTCGTCTGGTTTTACTGGCTTCCTCCTGCTCGAAGTGCACACTCCCAGCCACTGGGGACCTACCGTCTGGTGCAGACTCAGTGGGTTCACGGACTCGAAATACTGGCTCACGGTCCTGTGGATAGTTCTGACCTGGGCATGCTATCGCGCATTCCGTCTGAACGTGGTCCGTCCCAGACCAGTTCACCGACCAACAAGTCCGATCTCGTGCTGTCCACAAGTCAGGCCGCGGTTTATAGAGCAGGAAGCCGCCTCGATGCTGCTTCGTCTCTTTCTATCAGCTCGAGTCGTGGGATTCTGCATCGGCTGTTCACCCCACCTACCCGCTATTCAAGTTGACATCTACCACGATCAAGATGCTGCTTCCTACCGTCTCCGTCATCCTTCTCGCCGTTCCTATTCTACCTATCCACGCGAAGGGAGGATCCGGGAAAAGCTTCTGGGGCAATGGACCTAGCGACCCAAACAGCCCGGAGTCCAACAATGCAGTGGTTGCCGCCTGCAAACAGGTCCCCAAGGGTGGCCTCATAAATTACATCCTTGGCGGGCCGCCCTCAAATGTAAATGGCGTGGCTCCTGAGTTGTATGCTCGGCACTGACGGACATGGAAATAGGTATACTGCTGCTGTCCCGATTTCTGGTCTGCTGGTGACTTCGCTGGCAATTGTGGCACTGGAGTTAAGGCTGGTCCTGGTCTCTGTTCATGGATCCGAGAGGTATTTTACCTGTTACTTTAAGTCGATATGAAGCTAACATCTAAGTTATTTGCAGACAATCATGGTCACCACAATCGAACAGCCCTCTTGCTCAGCCACTGTGACAAACACATGCGCTTAGTCCCGACCTGTAACTTCCGCTATTAAGAATAACAGCCGCCGTCTCCTGCTGTCGAATGGCTTGGCGACTCTCGTCTGGGGAAGAGCTGACCTGCTCCAACAGGTTCTCCTGCTCCAAGCTGGACGATCCAAGCCACTCGGGAGAGCGCCGTATCACATTTTGAGCGGGATGACGGAGCTGAGGTAGGCACCCAGGACAAGGTCGCCTTGAGCCTTACCTTATCTCTTTTCACGCGAAACATCAACACAAACACATATCCGCTCACTCTGCTGCGCGGGTGTCTACTATCACTACGAAAGAGCCTCTCCCGACGGAGCTTGTATATTCTCTCATTATGGCCACCTACGACACACAAATGTTCCTCCTTGGACTCGAAAGCACCGACTACCGCAGGACACTTCTCGCACTCCGTCCACCACGACTCCTTCGTTCTCCGGCCAGTCAAAAGTACACTAAATAGTACGAAGTGCTGCTTCGCCGCGTCACAAATCTACCGTCGGAGCTCCAACTCCTCATCCTCCAGGAAGCCGGTCCATGCGCGGTCGAGCATCTCAAGTCGACCATCCCTTCCATCCGCGAAGTTGTCGAAGAACATCACAAGAGCGAGACACTTCACAATGGGCTTCGGTTTGAGTATATCATAGATGCAATCTCCCTCGAACCAAATCCGACCCTTTGGCCCTCACCACCATTTCTGGACGTCGAATTTGGAGCAATCACGCACCAGAACCTTCTCTTCTGTATGCTAGAGAAAGTGGATGTATACTGCCAAGAAGTGGCCGAACGGCTAAGCCATCAGCTCTGGACTTCATACGGAGAAATTCCTCCTTCGGGCATCTACGAAGGAGTCGTAGCACTTTCCGGCGCTTTCCACGGAACACATGGCCAAGAACATGGACAATATCACCCTTCAATCGAGCTCGATGTTGTGCGAGCCATGTCAGCAAAGTCTCGGATGGCTGCCGAGATATTGCTCGAGAACATGGTGATTGCACTGGCGGCTGTCAGCGAGGAGACACACGGCAGAGCTGAGATGCAGACCGTCAATGGTGTACGATTCTGGTATCTACCCTGGGCTGTGTACACCTTCGCATTCGAGTACAAAAGTCCTAGCTACGAAGCATTCGAGGAGTTCTTCCAGATGGACCTTGGCATTCTGGCGGATCATCGCGTCTGCTATCTAAACGAGGACGACATGTCCACGACTATCGGCGGCGACATCATCAATGGATACTACAGCGGCACTGGATGCTGGTTTGAGCTCACCGTGAGATTGTTGCTCGCGTTGCACGGGCGGCCTGACGAGCTCTACAGTCTGCTTCGAGTTCGAGCCGGATCTGCGGGGACAGAGTGGGAATTGGCATATCGCTGGCCCTCAACGTACAGGATGGACTCCGAATGTGATGGTCAGGTCGGATCGGATCAGATGCAGGAGGGACCTCTTCGATCGGGGCGGCCGCGTCTGTCAGCGAAAGCGGTGGATTGGCTTGCGAAAGCGGAAGCGATGGATGAAGCTTATGGGAATGGGTGCCTTGTGTCAAGGAAGGCACTCGTGGGCGGAGTCTAGTTTTTGTAGCTGAGTCCATTCATTTGGCATTCTCTCAGAGTTCCCAATGACACATTGCCGTCCGTTCGTGAATCGTCGCATCGTTTACAATCATCTGAAGCGTTTCCCTGTTGACAAAGTCAGGACGATTATCCGAGCTGGTCTCGATGAGGCAAGAAATCACACTGTGTTCGAACAACACGTCATCAACATGATCGGTTGCACATTCACCTGCAGAGTGAGTCGTAGCTATATAAGCTTACCAAGCTTTCTCAAGCGAGCTCCGATGAATGTCGGACTACCGGAATAAAGGAAGCGGAGTAAAGCTGAACACCGGCATACCACTCCGTTGTCGGTGTACTGAATTCGTCCATTATGAGGCTCCAGTCATACTCGCCATTGGTGGTAGGATGGGCTCCGTGACATGCATTCAACTGCCAGTGGTGATTGATGCCTTAGAACTGCAGGGCGAGTCTGGGCATGTAAGCATTCAAAGGATTCTCGTACCATTGTCAGCTATGCCGAATCGGAGTACAATGCATTCCGTTTGTGGAGGCTGATGCCTTGAGTCAACCTGCAAGGCGCGTGTTTTGATGATCAATCGGTGTAAATGTCAGATGGTGAGTCAAAGTGGTCCGATCAGGCGGAGCTATTGAGCGATCAAGCTGAAGTGCTCAATGCACATAAAAGGCGGCATTGCCATCAGGCTGGGACGTTGACAATCATCAACACTTTCGAACGACCAAGCCTTGACTACCTCAAGCTCCGCAGGCATCGACTACAATCCTTCGCATACAATCGCGAGTCAACTACCACCAAACCACTTACCATACAACAACCACAAACGCAACCACCAACACCCACCAACATGTCATCCACTCGCAACTGCTCCGTGTCCGACACACCCTCCATCAACACCTCTTCGAGCGCCAGCTCCAAGACCCAACTGCTCAAGAACAAAGTCACATCCAAGTTCAAGTCAAGTCCGGCAGACTCTCGCTCGCCCGGAGCGAAGCAAGCCGATCGAAGGAACGCTCGGGTCAGCAACGACACTCTGGCCTTGCTAGCTGCTTTGAGGTAGCCTAGAGAAAATGCTGTCCGGCTGTGGATCAAGTTGGTGTTGGAGTGTCATTGTACATGGAACAGGTCATCGAAGGGACTTCGGGAAACAGGCTCGAAGCATTCCAGGTAGTCTCGAAGAGCATTGGGACATAGTCGCGTCCCGTATCCAGCCGCGAGGGCAGCAGTCTCAAAATGAAGGCGGCTGGATCACATTTGCAGGGCGCGGGCTGCGTTGCAAAATGTGCTTTTGCCTTTCGGTCAGTTCGACCTGAAGCGGTTGGGCGTGATCGAAGGAGATTTGAGCTCGTGCTGGCATCAGGTCATGACCAAAGAGCACAGTGATAGTCTATACCGCGGGGATGCTTTCGAGATTCAATTCCAGCATTCAACGGCCACATTGGCGCATCTTGACCTTTTGCTGCGTTGAAATGAGTCCGAAGAAGCCGTCCTGCTGCCTCTTGTCAGTACTTCCTTCCAACCGCTTTTCATGTCTTCCTGAGTCAGGGCCATCGTTTGACTGTACCAATTGTGAGCCGGTGATGATGACAGCCGCGGAAGAGTCGCGTCATTTGGCTTACCATCTGAGATGGAATCGATGGTTTGTGGTTGTAGACGAGACGAGAGGATGGGGCCAAGAAGTTCCCCCCCACGGCTCAACTTCGGTAGTCGCGTCAACACGTTCTCAAGTCGCGGCTTACTCCCATATTCTCTCCAGCGTTAGCACTTCGCATCGACCCGCTGAGATCTTCGAAACGCTGCTTGCTGCCGAGCAATTCATGGATCTGTGGTGAGAGTGCCGCGATCGGAATCAGACCCCGGAAGAATAGGGACCTCGAGAAGTGCCCCGGCAGACATGGCGACCACCATCTCCGCTGCAATGCCCGCCGGGCCAGCCGTCGCTCCTGAGGACAAAATGGCGCTGAACATGGCAACGAATGACCGCATATCCGCTGTGTGCAGCATCCTGTATCATGAATCAATCACCATCGGCTCTTACGCCGTGCAGCTCGGGCTCGCGCCCAGTCTCCAACAGCACATGCTATCACAAGTGCGATTTGCATGCGGTGCAAGCGATCCTGCCGTGCTGGACACGAGAATGCGAATCGGAGAAATGCTGTACAGACTTCAGCCGGCAGAACCCTGGGCGAAGCAACTCGCGGATCTACGAAATGTTCTACACGTACGAACAACTGGCCAGGCATCCGATTGGCGCTGGTATGGTTACTTGAGCTCGCCTCCTCCGCCGAACGATGTGACGTACCGAGATCCGGACGTAAGACTGGCTCTTTGGCATCGTCTCCATCTGAACCAACAGCACATTGACCATCTCAAAAAGTGCGAAACAATGATAGCTGCCCTCGTACCGCCATCATTGGGAGGGACAGACTATCGTACGCGCATGCCCACTCCTCAAAATGCATCAGGACCAGCTCCGGGACCAACTTCAGGACCAGCCACCGCTCCAGCGACGGCCGCGAGAAGACCACTTGCTCCACTTGCTCCAAATGTGGCCGGCCAGGGCAAGCAAAACCCGGCGCCCACAGCACCAGGAGCCGATGAAGCGTTGACGAAGAAGTCCGCGCTCAAGCGCAAGCGAGAAGATCCGCCGAAGAAGGTTGTCGAGGTCATTTCGCTGCTGGAGGAATCTTCCGACGACGAGGCAGCATTGCAGTCCAGGTCAGATGCGCTCGAAGCCAGGATTGCGTCCATTCGGGCGAGAATGGGCCACGAAGATCAATTGATGGCCAGCAAGAAGCCGAAGAGTAATTCGAAGCCGTCAGTGGCATCTCAGCAAACGCCACCAAATGCGCCCACAGCGCAACGTGCTCCGCCTATCGTGCAAGGCCCGACTGCCCTCACCAGGAGTAGCCGCGACCTGCCTCCAAGCTCGCAAGATACAGCCCGCAACGTGCGCATGGACTATACTAAGATCACGAATCCTCGATGGGCTGCACATCTGAGAGCTGGATTGGAAGGCCCCGATGCAAGTGGCATGACCATGAGTGAGCTGCGGGACGAATTCGAAGACATTGAGCGTAAACGCCTCGCTCGAGAGAAAAAGGCGGCTGCCAAGGAGAAGAAGGTGGAAGCACCGAAGGAGCAGCGGCGTGCAGAATCTGCTGGGCGAGCCGCCATGACAGCACCGATACCTCCCGGAGTCTACCCTTCAGCCTCACAATCATTGGCACCCACGATAGCCCAGCCTCAAGCGCCAATACCTGATACTGGGACTTTCTCGGGCTCCCCAGCCATGCAAAATTCAATGCAGCCGATCCTGATAACAAGCTCTCCATCAACACAACAGCCCGCCCAGCCCACTCCTGCAGAGGTACGGACCGAGCCAGTGCTCTGCAAGGAGCAACAGTCGGTTGTTGATCTGATCAAGGTATGTCAGACTATCGGTGAATCCTGCCGAGCATGTACTAACGATGATCTCAGGCTGGCCACAATGTCTTCTACACCGGCTCCGCCGGCTGTGGCAAGTCAACGGTCTTGAAGTCTTTCGTTCCGATGCTGCGCGATATGGGTAAGACTGTCAAGATCATCGCGCCAACCGGCAGGGCTGCTCTGGACATCAACGGCATGACGACGTGGACTTTCGCTGGATGGACGCCCAGTCACTTCAAAAAGCCTCTGGAAGAACTGAAGACCAACGCTCATGGCAAATTCGTGTCGAAAAGATTAAAAGACACCGACGTCTTGGTAATCGACGAGATCAGTATGGTTGAGAACCACATGCTCGCCCGCTTGGACGCCGTCTTGAGATATGTTCGCTGCTACAACAAGGAGCAGAAGCCGTTTGGCGGTGTGCAAATCATCGTCACCGGCGACTTCTGTCAACTGCCGCCGGTGAAACCTTTCCAGTACTGCATGGTGTGCGGCTTCGAGAACACACAGCGGATTGTCAACGGCAAGACGATATACCGCTGTCGTACGCATGGCGATCAGGACGACGACGACAAATGGGCCTTCAAGAGTCGTGTATGGGAGGAGTGTAAGTTCCACCACGTCAACCTTTCTCAGATCCATCGGCAAAGCGATGAAGTCTTCATCAAGATCCTGCAGAAACTTCGAGTGGGTACCGCTCTCAGCACTGCCGATCGGACCTTACTCCTCGACCATCCGTGTGATGTGACCAACGCCGTCAAGCTGTTCCCAACGAGAGAACAAGTAAAGCGTATCAATGACACCGAATTCAACCTCCTGCCCACAGCGAAGCACTGCTTCACCTGCTTGGACCACTTCGACTGGAACGAACAGCATGGAAATCTCAAGTTCAAAGGTGCTCGCGACCAAAGCGACGACTCCATCATCGCCCTTCGCGACCACAGACTCGACAACTATGTGGAACTCAAAACCGGCATGCTCGTAGTTCTGCTCGTAAACCTCGATATCGACGCAGGCCTAGTCAACGGCAGCCAAGGCCGAGTCCTCGGCTTTGAACGTTACCTGCCCTCCAAACTCCCCAAGGCCGTCGTGCGCGAACCCTCGGGCTCACGTCCTATCGGCGGGTCAAAGAAGAAGAAAGGAGCATCAGGCCGTTTTGCGTCCAGCCAGCGCGGCGGACGAGACGGCTCACCGGAACATCGCTCCACCACAAGTATGCAAGGCGAGCTGCGCGGCGAGCACGCCGTTTTGCGGGAGAAGCTGATCCGGGAATTCCTCGAGCGCCCTTGCAATAAGAGCAAACTATGGCCGCTGGTCGAGTTCGACAATGGCGTCAGGCGGACGATTTTCGCGGACTGTCAGGTCAACGAGCTGGGCGACGAGCAGCCGTATACTTTGTTGGCGAGGACGCAGATACCCTTGATTGCGGCGTGGGCGATGACAATCCACAAGAGTCAGGGAATGACGTTGAACCGGGTGATTGTGGATTTGGGGAGTAGCTTTGAGGAGGGTCAGGCGTATGTGGCGTTGAGTCGGGCGAGGAGTTTGGAGGGCTTGAAGGTGCTGAGTCTGGGGCAGGATGATGGGAAGGGAGGGAATCCGCAGGTGAGGCAATTTTTGTGGGACAAGTTCGGGATCAAGTGAGGTGAGTTGTCTGCTTGGAACAGATTGCTCGAGAAGCTTAGCCTGGGCTGACGGGTGACAATGATTGAAGAGAAGCGTCAAGGGACTGGTTCCTGCCGAATTGGGAAATATGCCAAGCGTGAGCTACCGGGATCTTCGAATCGCCTGCGGACCTGCACGTGCACTTGTTTGACGCCCGAGCAATCGAGGAACTATGCAGTGTCTTTGTTTCTGCCACTCGGAGAGAATCCGGACGAATCACCCCGTCGTTGCACAGCATAGAAAGTCTTGTGATCGAGCACAGCGTTCGGCACATCCTTGTTAAGCGTGCTAGCGTGGAGCTTGTTTCTGCTGTGCGATACCTATGAGTTCTTCCAATGGGTGAAGGCATTGGAAAGCTCACATGATATTGTGCAGTCGATATACTCCACGTTGTGGAAGGAAGAGTTTAAGCGATCATGGTCAATCGGTGTGCAAAGTGAGGTGTCCTCCTCGTGGCGCGCCTCAGGACGGACTCGCTCTCGCCTCTGTCGCGCAGCACGCGGAACATCCCTGCCAACATGCAGCAGAAGCTCTGAATTGGCGCCCCACTGGCAAACAGCGACTGCCCTCTCGTCTTTTTCCGCCTGAACTTCGACTCGACCAAAGACATTTTGACTTCACCTTCTCACATGCCACTGCAGCACCGCTTCGGCACTCACACTCGTTTGGAACACTTCACTTCATCATCCGGCTCGCACGACAGAGGTCACCACCGAACTCGTTCTTTCCACGCAAGCGCATGTCCGGCAGGCACGCGGGCGAGCACGAGTTGAACCAGCAGTCGGGACGGCAAGCACACTTCCACCATAGCAACACGACTCGACTTCCCTTCACCGACGAATTCTCGCAGCCCTCACTGCTCTCACCATTCACGCAACCCGCTTTCCCTTCGGCCTTCGCCACTGCCATCGAAGCATCCGACGAAGATTGCGCAATGCACATGCCACGCGGGTAGTCAGTGCCGACTCCCACTTCATCTTTTGAACCAGCCCGACCACATTGCATGGTGTTTCACGAGCCGTGGGCCATCGCTACAATGGCGCCATCTTCCAAGCCACCACGGCCGAGCAGAGATACATTGCAGCCCACTCGACCCGGACCACAACGCCTCGCCAGCGCCGAGAATTGCGAGACACAACAGGCCGGTCGATCCGCCACCAGCCTCAACGCCCAAGCCTCAGCGCAGTCATTACGAGAGGCTTCGAGACCGAGTAAACAGGACGAGGAGAATGCACGTCCTACAGCAGGCAGACAAAAGGCGGCGCCCACAAAGTTACAAAAACCGGCACCTGCTGCAGCCCAGGCATACGTGAGCATCTCGTCACCATACACGCCGGCATTTCCTTCACCACTGAATCCCGCGCCTTCGGAATCGAGTACTGCATCCAGAAGTCGAAATGCGAGCGGCGCCAGCGGAAAGACCATAACCACTGCGCCGAGCCCGCCAAGGACCCGTCTGCTGGAAGTCGCTGAAGATGCTGCTGCAGCAGGGCGGAAGATGTCTGCAGCTCGATCAATGCTGGACCTGCCAACACTCACACCCATGGAGTCGACGACGAGTCTTCGCCGGCTCTCCACGCCTAGGTCGGTGCGAGATCTGGGCTCGGACTACACTCGCTATTTCAATCCATTTACTACAGAGAGCAGTTCACCCCCAGAATTACCGATGGCACACACTCCGCCTCTGCCGTCTGCTACCGGGCAGTCCGTCTCACCAGGAGATCTTACGAAGAGGCTGTCGAATCCGTTCAAAGACCCGCGACCCACATCCAGTTTTTACGATCCGCCACAGAATAACGTTGTTCTGACAATGACCCCACCCACACCCAGACATCGGCACGGTAACAACATCCCAGCGGAAAGAACGATTGCACCTCCCTCGCCGCCATCTCCGCCCTCACCAGTCGGCACACCCGCTTTCATACGCGAGGCGGATCCAGAGAAGGCGCCATTCTTCACCTACATGGATGACAGATTTGGTGCGCCTTGCGAGTTTCCTCTGTACATAGACCAACAAGAAGAGGATGACGAGATGCACATGCCACGATGGGACGATGACAAAAGATACCGGCTGAAGTTTAAGGATCGCTTATCGAGGGAGCAACTTGTCAACACGGTCGGAGTGGCTTTCTTGATAACAGGCATTTTGACGCTTTTCGTCGCACTACCCATCATCTCATTTCTCGGGAAGAGTTTGATACCTTACATGTACGAGACACCTCTGGACGAGATGCCAGGTCATGGTGCGAAGGAACAGCCGTGGGCAAAGGTCAACGACAATCTCTACCCATTGCTGCAAAACATCAGGACGGGACTCGTGGATCCGGACACGCCATCGTCTGCTATGACTCGGAAAAGTATTGACGGGAAGACGATGGAGCTGGTCTTCAGTGATGAATTCAATGGGAAGAATCGGACCTTCTACCCCGGAGATGATCCATATTGGACCGCTCCCGATATCTGGTACGCCGGTACGCAAGATTTGGAGTGGTATGATCCAGATGCGGTCAACACTGGTATGTTGGTGATGAGGACTTTGTTGAAATTACTCTTACTGATCTCACCAGGTGATGGCACCCTGCAGCTGCAAATGGATTGGTTTCAAAATCATGGTCTGAACTATCGATCGGGCATGCTCAACTCGTGGAACCAGGTCTGCTTCAAGGGAGGCGTATTCGAAGTGTCTGTCAGCCTTCCGGGTCCTGCAGGTGTACACGGTCTCTGGCCCGGTGTATGGACCATGGGTAATCTTGGCCGACCTGGCTACATGGCGACCACCGATGGTGTCTGGCCATATACTTATGATACTTGCGACAGTGGCATTACTCCGAACCAATCCATGACCGATGGGACCAGCTTCCTTCCAGGACAACGACTCTCGACATGTACCTGCTCTGGAGAAGATCATCCAACACCAGGTACAGGCCGCGGCGCACCTGAGATCGATATCATCGAAGTCAGTGCAGACTGGGGTGGAAAGGGAATTGGTGTTGCAACACAGTCGTACCAGGTGGCACCTTTCGATGTCTTCTGGTATCCCAACTACGACTTCATGGAGACGCCTCATTATCAGTACAGCTTCGTCAACACTTACACTGGCGGTCCTATGCAGCAAGCTGTCTCGACCACGACCATGTTGAACAACGCCTGGTACGATGGCAAGCAGTATCAAAAGTATTCTTTCGAGTACACTCCCGGAACTGGAGAGGATGCTGGAATCGCCTGGTTTGTCGGAGACGATGAGATGATGGCCATTGACGGGCGAGCGATCGGACCCAACGGCAACATTCAAGAACGTCTCGTATCAGAAGAGCCCATGTCGATCATCCTCAACCTTGGCATTTCCAACGGCTGGACCTGGATCGAGAACGACAAGCTCAAGTTTCCAGCTCTCATGCGCATCGACTATGTGCGATGGTACCAGCCGGAGGGGAGCGAGATGGTGACTTGCGATCCGCCAGGTTACGAGACAACGGAGTACATTGCCAATCATCCGGAGGCGTACCTCAACCCAAACTTGACGACATGGGATGAAAGTGGGTACACATGGCCGAAGAATGCGTTGATGCATGATTGTGAGGTATGATATGGTTGCGAAGAAAAGGTTGGAAAGACGGATTAGAGGTCTGCAAGGCGATTTGCCGCGGCGATAGAGGGTGTGGGAACAGCATGTTCGGTTGCATGGTCTTCCGGAGGCGTTGTTCGAGGGCGGGCTATGGTGGCTGGCATGAAGAGGTGGCGGATGGGATCAAGCAACGGGCGATGGATGAGCTGCTGCTGCGACCATCATTCAAGAAGTCGAAGAGAGCCCTCGCGACAGGCGCACTGCGTTCGCTATCCCGGCGCATCTCAGGCATGCTGCTAAGAAGCATAGCTTATGCAAGGCGGAGGGGAAGGAAGGACTTTCGCTTGCGTAGACACACGCCGGCGAGCACGCGATTGCAGATGCGATCGTCGACGGCTTTATGTTGGTGTATAGATCAAGTACAATACTGTGGTATACATGAAGTTGAGACAAGGCCAGAGATTGAGTTTGTACCACTTTGCCAAGGTTTGCGACCGTATCTTCTCTGTCCGTGTCTCCTCCTCTCCTCTTCTTCGTTTATCATGCCATTCCCTTACTCACAGCCTTTCATCGAGCCAGACGTCCTTGATGAGCGGGACAGCCGTCGCTCGAGTCATGTTGCTGTGCAGCAGAAGGACGGTGTCCAGCCACCGATAAGCCATCGACGAAGGATGCGATGATGACATGCACGTGCATGAAGATGCGACAGGTACTTATCAACTTCCATTTCCCCATCCTCAGACTCTCGCCTCGCCATCGATCTCAACACCCTGGTCGTTGCTGCAATTCTGGAAGAACTTGTTGAGGCTCGACAGGGTTTCGAGATCACGGTGACGGGCAGCCAGCGCAGCGACCTCACTCACCTCATCGCTCATCCGCCGGAGCACATTTCTTCAAGATTAATTTTCCTTGGACTTCACGCGGAGACGTTTGATCCCACTCTCGTGTTTGCGATGGTACGCTGCCTCTGTTTCAAAGTCTTCCCATGCGACGGCGTTTTCAGCAGGGATCGTTTCCGACATGGGTCTTAACACACCGAGATGAAGGGCTATCCTTGAACGAGGCTTCTAGTGCAGACCTAGGACGTCTTACCGAGATATGATCTATTTTTCTCACGCTTCACCTTTGCGACTTGAAAAGAGAGGAAGGAGCATGCGACGTCCATTCCCATGAACGCGACTGCTCTCGTCGATGGGAAACTGCGCCTCAACCTCCCGCTGCCCGCCGGCGGGCAAGCAATTTGACGACTACGACAACGACGATGATGATGTCTACTCGATCGAGAAATCTCCCCGCTTCATGACAACACCAGAGCAGTCGGCCTCACCAACAGTACTCCTCACAGGCCCCATCTCTCCCAATTTACACTCCCAATGCGTCTACCTTCTCCCCACCATCTCCCTTCTCGCCTCCGAAAAGCCCACCCTCCAAGTCCTCGACATCGGCTCCGGCTCCGGTCACCTCATAATCGAAATCGCGCTGTCCCTTCCTTCCGCCCAGGTAATTGGAACCGACGCCTGCTCCGCCATCCTCTCCAGCGCGCGGACTTTCGCCTCTTACGCCGGCGCGGACAACCTCACTTTCCAACCCGCGGACGCTCACTCACTCCCTTTCCCCGATAACTCGTTTGATCTCGTCCACACCCACCAAGCTCTCGCGCATTTCCACTCCCCCGTCGCCGCGATTCGGGAAATGCTCCGCGTTACTCGTCCGGGCGGAAAGATCTGCATCCGCGAAGGAGACTTGACGACCGCACGGTTCTGGCCGGAGGATGAGGTATTGAAGGAGTGTTTTGATGTTATTCGCGAAGTGCATGGAAGGGATGGAGGGACGGTGGATGCGGGGATGAGGTTGGGTGGGTGGGTCCGGGAGGCGGGGGTGAGACCGGGCAGGGTCGAGAGGAGTTGTAGTGCGGGGTGGGTGGAGTCTGAGAGGGAGAGGAGGGAGTATGGAGGGCATTGGCCGGGGCGGTGTGGAGGGGGAGTGTTTAGGGAGGCGGCGATGGAGATGGGGGTTGGCAGGTGAGTTCGATTGTGGAGCGTGGAGGGTGGGAGAAGTGGATTTACTGACTTGTTGTAGTGATCGTTTGAATGAGTATGCTTTAGCTTGGAGAAGGTGGATGGAAAATCCGGAAGGAGCGTTTTCGATGATGCATGGAGAAGTAATTATTTCGGTTTGAGGAGGACGAAGGTCTCCACCAATACGGTGAGTACAAGGCGAGTCTACTCAGCCATGGCGGGAAGGGCACCTCCAATACGATTGACGGTCTCAGCTAGTTTTCGTTAAATTGTACATACAGCACGATGATAATCGCAAGACTTTTGAAACTGCCGCCGGGCAAGCAGAGGAGACGCATTGCTGGAAAGAGAGTCATGCGAGGCAAGCATGCTGATGTAAACGACTTTCGGTGTCTGCAGAGCACGGGATGTTCTGCAGCAGTACTGCGGAAATCGCTCTGCCATGTCCGCCGTTCGTGCAGCAAGATTCGCTTTTGGTGTTGCTCGCTGAGCGATGTCAAACAGTGCTTTTGCGTCTTCGCTGGACTTTCAGAAAAGAGGTCCACCCACTTTGACTTCGAAACCTCGGAACGCCAGCGGAAGACATTCGGCGCTCGTGCGCAGAGTTGCTGAAGCCCAAGTCTGAGAGAGAATGACAGCTCATGCTGGAAGTGTCGATAATCACAGACACTTGCTCAGAGTCATCGAACCCCAGTCGATGCCAGCGGCAACGGGCTCTTCAGCCACAGTGACGGGCTTAGCGGTGCCATACTTAGCTTTGACAAGCTCTCAGAACGTCTCCCAGAACTTTTCGTGCTGCGCGATGGTTGCTTTGCCCCTTCTGCAGCGCAGTCGCTTGATATCGGGACCTGGAGCCTTGACTGCCTGGACTTCAGCGACCGACATGCCGGATTCCTTGCGAGCGGTGCAACCCACGCAGACACACTCAAGGCTGGAGACGAAGTGCTCGATGTGGCGGCTGATCATGCCCGCGGCTTCCGGTCCTTGTGCTTTCGTGATGATCCCATTCAACGTGTACACGAGGTTTCTAGGTCCGTCGGGATGCGTGGCCCAAGCGCGTGGCTCGGAGAGTTGAAGTGAGCGCAAGTGTGATTGCGCTCTATCGACCTGCGAGCCATATACAGATCTCCGACTTTCATCTGATGGAGCTGCAGATGTCGCAGATGCGGCAGGTTGCCATTGCTCTCGGCAGTGCTGAGGAAACGTTCCAGGACCTCTGCGCAGCTGAAGCGAAAAGTGTTCGCGCCGTACAAGACCTTAATAGCTTCGGTTTTAATCTGCTTGTTGAGGAGTAGTATGGACAGTGCGTTGCGGTCGCGCATCTTCCATTTGTTCATCCTGTTGTCCCAGTCCGAGCCCCAGCTGTTGCTACCTGAGCTAGGAAAACTCTTCTGGACAATTCTGCGGTCATATGAGGGTGTGTCGAAGAACTTCAGCTCGATGGTGTCTGGCTCTGCAAGAACATATCCGTAGATCATCTCCCGGAGCTCGATGGGCAGCCCGAACAAGGTTGATGTCGTAGCGGGCGCAAGAAGGAGGACGCGGTAGCCCTTCGCCGGTCCGGAAGTGATGATGTACGAATTCATCGACTGAGGAGTGTTGGTCTGCATCTTGATGGTCTGCCGGTAGGTCAAGGATGTGAAATCAAACATCGATCCTACGGTGCAAGCGTTCTCCCAAGGAGCCAGCTTGCTCTTACTGCTGAACACCGCCGCTTCGATGTTGTTGGTCATGGTGTATGAATGACTGTGTGAAGCGGGAACAGCTTGAAGCGAGCAATTGAAGAGCGTCGCGACTTGGGATTGGCAAATATCGCTGAATAATGGCTGTCCGATGACTTTGGCGAAGGGGAGAGCAATCGGACGAGCTGTGAACAGTGGTAAAGGTGTTGTTTGGAGGGGCGAGGTCGATGTTGAGGGAAAGTCGCTGCCAGAATAGGAGTTGTTGTCAAAGAGAGGAGCTGCAAATAGTCGTTGCAGCCTTGGAAGAGGTGTTATTAGCACAGATTCTTCCAACAGGCTCGTGCCAGTCTGGAGCGAAGTGAATAGATCACTCGAGTACGAGATCTTGCTGTCCTGGTGTCAGAAGTTAGTTGCACGGCGACCGCATTTATACGCAAAGTGATGATCGCGATGGCCGTTTGAACTACAGAGTGAGCAGATCTAAGCGGCGCAATATGGCAAGAGGCCTCGCTAAAGACATCACTATCAGGTCCAAGAGGCATTGAAGCAGCACTGGGAGATCTCGTGAAAGTCATTCAAGTAAGGCACAGCTTCGAGTGCTACAACCCGGGAAACCTGGTGCTGACTATCATTCAGCCCCTGAGCCATGCATCTGCGCTCAGAGAACGCTTTCTCTTGAGTGAGTCTTGACCACGCCCAGAATCCTGTAGCACGCCTCGTGTTGCAGAATGATCGAAGCGTGAAATCCCCATTTCCCGGTCCGCTTTCACCTTTTCCAAAAGCGGTCCACCACGAGTAGAACCTTGACTGGCGTCGGAACCAGGCAGCATGGTCTGTACTCTTGATCTCCTGAACGCCCCCGACTAATCGTTGCCCTTCGTTGCGGTCCAAGTGATCATTCCTCCATCTTCAGTGATTTGGCAATCGCAGAGCGAATAGCTGCTTCGGGGCCCGCACATCTTGCTTTTATAGCTGCGGATCCGCACTGACAGCCATCCTGTATGGCGTTTGTGAAGTTGGCTTGGAAGTACCTCGCGCATGAAGAGCACCGGCGATACCGACACCTCCTGCCCGTGGTGTCCTCGCTCGTAATCTTGACCACATCTAGAACGCTCGAAGATAAGTTGCGTTGTTCGTAAGAACTCCGGAGCTTCTGTAAAAAAGTCTTAAAGTGTGTGGCTATTGCGTCGGGTTGGCATCTGCCTCCCATGATGTCGCGGTTGCCCAGCTCGATTCTCTTGAGACATTTTGCGACCGTGAGTGCTTTGAGAGCTGAGCGGATGGTGGTTCGAGCGTAGCCACCTTCATCGATATTGATGTAGCGGAGGTACTGAGCGTGATCGCCGAGCAGCTCAACAGCTTGCTTGAGACCGGTCGTTCCTGAGAAGCTGAAGCAATTGCTACCGTAGAGAGACTGGACCGCCTCCGCATGGATCTGCTTATTCACGAAGAGGATGGCGGTGTTGATTGGCGGTATTGTGACGAACTCATTCTTGGCTTTGTTCCATTTCTTGAAGCGGTGTTTCCAGTCGCGCTTGTTTTGGCGACCATGTCTGATCAGTTCGTCGCACTTCTTGCGGCTGTGGATGACGTCGATCTCAACTGGCTTTTCTTCAGTGAGGAGGTAGTCGTAGATGGCCATGCGGATTTCGACTGGCAGGTCGAGGATGTTTTTGCCGCCATTTGAGTCAGCCATGATGAGGATACTGATGTCTCGATGTGGTGGAGCAAAATCGGGGCGGTGTGCGCGTGCGCAAGTCTGTGTCTTCGAATGTTGTGAGGAAGATGAAGCGGAGGAGTTAGAAAAAAAAGACAAACGAAAGCCGCAGCCGATTTCATGCAGGCGCGAGCACTAGCGCGAAGCTAGACCAAGCTTGGAAGGAGGGTGAATATTCACGTGCGCGTGGAACCCGACATTGTTCACTCGTCACAGCGCTTTGAGCATACATGGAGTTATATCGAGACTCACCGAGGTCGATGACAACCCGCCTAGAACACCGCAATATGGTGCAACAACTACTGAAGCTTCGATCAACTTAGCGGAACCTCTTCGTTGGAGGCAGTCGCAGACGAGTGGGAATGTCGAAGAGAGTAACGGTGATTCCTGTAAACCTCAGGCAATGCGGTAATCTGGTTGCGTAAAGTGGTCATTCGTGTGTTCTGCTACTGTACCTAGCGTCACTGTGAAAGTGCTCTGCTAATCTATCGAGCAGGATCCCCTCCTGCTTTGTTCACTGTGCGCATCGGCCTTCGGATGCACCATCGAGACGTCCACAAGCGATGCAGCAAGTCTTTTAAATCGCTGCCCTGATTTCCTGAACTCTTCTCCGTAACTCTTTCCCTGTCTGTCCCGATGCCTTGATGAAAGTGGCAGCCACCTACTTCACTCAAATTCAGGGGCATCTTGATCTTCGCGATCCTCTGCATTCTCATCTTCGCTATCATCTTCGTCCGCAGTGTGCTTCTCCCTGAACACTGCCTTTCCACTCGACTTTGTAGTATTGCCCTTCGAGTCGAACGGACGCTCCTCAATCCACACCTTGCCCTCGCATTTTTTGTTCAATGTCGCGTGTGAATCAGTCAGGAAGCAGTACTGTTGAGCTTTGCCGTTGGATTTTGTCATAGCCACGATTTGCATCTCATCATCAATCTTTGCCGTCATTTCATTATTCTGGGCGCAGATGTTGCCCCTGAGGCCGAATGCTCCAGGTTGCGTATATACCCGAAGATGCTCCGGGAGCTGCCAACGACCAGAACCAGGCAGTCGTTTTCCGCGGCATTCCAGTACCATTTGTCGCCAATCTGGGTCGTGAATCAGGCGGAAATCGCCGCCGTCAAGAAGCTTTGTGGGTACGGTGATGTGCATGATGCCCATCAAAACAGGTGGCGAGAATGCAGACTTGAAGCTGCAGAACACTTCCGCGGTCTCGAAGTCCTTAGTAAAGTAGACCATCTCAAAACTTTGTCGATCGAAGTCCGTCGGCGGTGTGCTGCGAAGTTCTTCAATCGCAATCTTACTCGTGTCGGAATACCAGATCTTTTGCAGCCTTGAGAGAATGGCGCCCTTGTAGAGTGTGATGTGACCGGGCATCTTTTCGGGTATGTCGACCACAGTCTGTACTTCGGGTTGCGGATGGGAGATTGGCATGCTGCGATTTTTCGGGCCATGACGTCCGCCTCGAACAGCCAGAGTTGGTGAAGTCGCAGGATCCGGCGGTTCTCCTCGAGCTTCGAGCAAGCTCTTCTTGAGCTGTACATTCTCGGACAATCCGTTGACATAGGCAGACACTGCATGTACGGACTTCTTGAAAGCTTCAGAGGCGGAGTATCGAAATCTGGCGGGCTGCAGCTCCACCGCAAGCAGGCGTTCGATCGTTTTCGTGTCGACACCCATGCCTGACCAGGCCGAAGCATAGTCATCTGTAGGACCGTAAGCATCGTCGGCCCTGGCCTTCGCCTCGATCCATTCGCATGCGATCTGTTCGAGATCAAGTTTGAATTGCGGGAAGTCCACGATCATCCGCTCGTACTTGGCGAAGACCTCTTTCGCCGCTTCCTGCGAGAATCCCGCCAGTTCCAATGTCTGAGGTGACTCGGCGTACAGCGGGAAGTCGGTGGATTGTTCGCTTGAAGGCGAGGAGATGGGGCTGTAAGCCGAGACTGAGATTGAGCAAAGCCCGCGATTCGTCGGTGGTGTGATCTCGCGACGATCCTTTAGGTACTCAAAAGTACCTGAGTCGATCGTGAATCGCATCTTCTTTGGTGAGGGCATCGTGATGGACATCGCGGCGGTGAGTGTGAAGTGAGGTGCGATGTCGAGCGCAAAGATGTTGTGGAGGTCGAGTAAACTGGCGCAGGTAAAGAAAACATGGCAGCACGCCAAGACAGCACTAGGCACAATAGGCTACCGTTGAAAATGTGCTGTTGGCGGGAGAGACTTGGAGGCGGTGACGTTTCGAGATTGATGTGAGGGTGTCCGTGTAATAGAATGAGCGAAAATCAAACGAGAGTGCGGTCAAATGCTGAAGTGAAATAAGACAGGCAGTAGCGCGCATAGCGCCACCCCGAACGGCGCTTGTGACTATAGCATGGGTTCTGATTGGTCAGCGTCACTTCACTTCGCCGCTGTCACACACCAAAGGGGACTCGGGGCGTCATTAAGAGTGAATGAGATTGATGACTTACGGAGATATGGATAAGTAGCATGAATTCCTGATGAGTCTCAGTTACCAAAAACCGCTGGAAGTTGACTTTTGCAGGGAGATGATCGTCTCCCAATCTCGTCAGCCTTGAAGCAAAAGGACAAGTAGCATGAGCCTCCTGCTCCGCCGAAAAGAGCATAACTTTTGCATAGCCCAGATATGCAGCCCTGGGCGTAGTAGACCAATCTCTCGTATGCGACAAGAAACGCTTTTGTCAGACCGCATCCAGGTCTTCGATCCACGAAACAAGAGCTCCAATCTCACGCTCAGCAAGCACTTCAAAAGTCATCGCTCGCACCTGCCTGACCTAGCCAGTGTCCAAGTCTGTGGAACCGCTTGTAACTCATCAGAGATACTCTTCATTCAGCTTGCAGACTCTCTTCATCAGTCTCTGCGCCTCCTTACTGCCCGGTCTGCCACGGTACTCCTTCTCAGAACGAAGGCACGGAACGTCCGCTGCCTTCCAAGTCCGACCACTGGCCTTGTAGGCAACCTGCAGACCCAACAAGAGCTCACTGAGGTCTTTCGACATGATCACCGCCATTTTCTGGTGATCGTCCTTGCGGGCGACCTGAACAGAGCGTGCAAAAGCATCCCCTCTTCGAAGATCAGCTTGCGCAATCCCTTGGCTTGCTTCAAGTCGTTGAGCGTGCGTCTGATGTTGGCCCAAGTGCAGCTGTGTCCAAAGTCGACCACAGCCAAGTGCTGGATGAACGAGCCGATCTTGGGCGCGAAATGGCTCAGCGCGGTGGAGGTATCCTGCGTGAAGGTGTTGGCGCCGTACGCGATCGGAGCGACCTCTGCTTGGATTTGTTTGCTGACAGAGAGAAGGCTAAGCCAGCTTTGTGGGCCACAGGACCATTTGACTGACTTGTACCGATGGTCGTACGGATCATATGGGAACCTCTTGCTCGACAGCAGCTTGGTCCCAGATTTCAGGCTGATGAGAGCCGACAGTAAGATTGGTTCGGACTGGACCAAGATGAGGCGGTAAATGCGGTCACGTAGCTCAATCGGCAGGTCGAGGAAGCGGAATCCCGTCGATCCAATCACTTCGATGACGGTGTGGCCTTTCAAGTGACCGGAGGTGACTGTAGTCTATGGGGTTCCGTTAGTTCCCTTGTTGCAGAGGATAAGGATTGATACGTGGCAGACCATTCTCAGGACGTATGGGAAGCCGGCTTTGCGCGAGAGGGCAACACAGTCTGCCACGAGATCTGCCATTGCTAATGTCTTGATGTCTGTTGGGTCGTGTTGAGTCTGACTGTGAGCGTGACCTGGAGGTCAATTCGTGTGTTGTGGTGTACGTTTCGAACTCAAGCCAAGATTCGCATGGCAAGGTGGATGTTGAGTGGAAGGCGTCGTGGTATCGTAGAGAGCTTATATATCTCCGATGGTGAACATGTGATGGTGAGAACATGCACGATGCGGAAAAGTGAAAGCTGAACGTGAACCCATCTTGCTGCTGAGAAGTAATTCAGCTGACAATGATCAGAATCTTACTCACAAGTCAACGCTCGTGCCGTTTTGATACACACCCTCATCGCAGCTAACAGCCTCAGCGCGCCCGATGCATCCACAGCAGACAGAAACAGAAAGAACCGAACTCCTCAGTCCTTTGCTCATACTCAAGGACTCCCGCAGTGCACGGCAACCAAGCACAGGATATGCGTAGACCCTTACTTTCCCCTCTTCCTTCCGCAGCAAGTTCCCCGGGAGTCGAGACTTGTCTGTTCATCCTTCGCCGTGGTACCGCGGTAAGGCTGAAGAGGAGAAAGTCGCAGATCAGATAGGTAGTCGCTCACTGTACATCGATTCGCCCAAAGTACAAAAAAGGCCACACACAAAAAAACACAGCCGATCGATCCGGTTCGGCCAGTCGGGTCTCCCTCCACCTAAAGCATCAGTCCGAGCGGGTTCTCAATAACCTTCTTCAACTCGCGCATGAACTCGCCTCCCACCGCGCCGTCCACAACCTTGTGGTCAAACGATCCAGTAAGCACAATCTGCTCGTCCCACTCGACACCTTCCGACCCGTCCTCGAGCTCCTTGGGAATCGCGACCTTCTTGACAGCGCCGACGGCGAGAATGGTGGCTTGAGGCGGGTTGATGACAGCCGTGAAGCGGTCGATGGCATCGTTCATGCCCATGTTGGAGATGGTGATGGTGCCGCCCTGGTATTCCTCCGGCTTAAGCTTGCCGTCCCGTGCGCGCTTTCCGAGGTCCTTGATTTGAGAGGAGACGGCTTCAAGGCCGGTGCCAGTAACGTTCTTGACGATGGGAGTCATGAGGCCGACAGGGGTGGCAACGGCGACGGAGACGTCGACGACATTGTTTTGGCGGATGAAGACTTTGCCGTTCTCCTCACGCCACGAGCTGTTGGCGGCGGGGACCTTGCGGGCGGCGTGGGCGAGGGCTTTGATGAGGAAGTCGTTGACAGAGAGCTTGTATTTGCCGTCGGCGGAGGCATTGAGGGCGGCGCGGAGTTTGAGGAGCTTGCTGACTGAGACGGAGGAGGCGACGAAGTAGTGAGGGTTTTGCTGCATGGACTGGGTCAGGCGGGCGGCAATGGTCTTGCGCATGCTCGTGGCCTCGATGTCCTCGTAGGAGGCAGCGGCCGGAGCACCACCTGTTGCTGGAGCGGCGCCACCTGCCGGCTTGGCCTTCTCGACGTCCTGCATGGTGATGCGACCACCTGGACCAGATCCCTTAATGCCGCCAATCGCGATGCCCTTCTCCAGAGCGAGCTTCTTGCCGGCTGGTGAGATGGTTGGCTCGCGCTCGAGGGAAGTCCTCAGTCGCTCGCCAGATGATTCGGATTCCTTTGCCTTGGGTGCCTCCTCCTTGGGCTCCGGTGCGGTTGGGGAGCTCGAGGATGGTGGCTCCGAAGCTTCAGCAGCTTCCTGACCATCCTCCTTCTTGGCCGCAGGTGGAGCCTTCTCACCACCAGCATCGTCCAGGGAGAAAGACTCAAAGGCGGACACATCACCACCCTCCTCGATCATGACGGCAATTGGCTGCGCATTCACATCAGCTGTTGTCCAAGTTGCGCAAGTTGTCCATATCTTCTCAACTTACGTTGCCCACAGCGACGTCCTTTGTACCCGAATCCTTCAAGATCTTTGCGAGAACACCATCTTCTTGAAACTCGAAGTCCATCTGTGCTTTGTCGGTCTCGATCTCCACCAAGACGTCACCAGGTGCGAGAGCATCACCGGCCTGCTTCTGCCATGATCCAATGTTTCCGGAGGTCATGGTTGGTGAGAGGGCGGGCATCGTGATGACAGTGTGCGGTGGGAATGCTACACTCGTGGGTCAGCTACAGGTCTGCCATTGGGGCATTCATAACTCTTCGAACGTACATTTCGAGGCATAGTAGCGGGCGAGCGCTGAGAGCGCAGGTATTCTCCGTCTGTAACGAGTCCATCAGCTGTTGTCCCTTTCCTCTTTACAATGCCCAGTATGTCTCTCCCACGTACGTGACAGTGTCCTGTGTCCTCAATCCACTCCATGCACTCCTCGTGCAAACTCCACGAGACGCTCTCGAAAGCACCGCAGCGGCCGACATTTTGTTTCTGGGAGGTCGGGCAAGGTTGTGGTGTCGAAGCGGAGCTCAATTCAGCACCAATACCGCGCGGACCGGGCAGAGATGGTTCGAGGATATATCGGTCGGTGGTGAAGTGTCGGCGACGAGTGTTGGATGAGGTGTTGAACGTGTCGTCGTGGTGAGAGCTTCCTTCAAAGTGTTACGGTGCAGCGCTCTTCCGGCGGTTTTCGTCCAAGCCTGCGTTGAGCTTTAACGGCCCGATAATCCCTGCCAGGATTTCTTCCACCTTTGAGACAGCTGCGACACTCCGTTCTGTCAGTCGCAATATCTGTAACACCATCATCTTCATACATTCTGCTCCGATGTGATTCGATGCGACCCGCTACCAGAAAAAGCTGTACGGCCGTCGACATACTTCACCGAACCGCACGATCCTACGATTTAAGCCTCCGGATTAAGTGGCACAGCGACCACGGGTAAGGCTGATGACTATAGCACACGATTCTCCCGGGCATCAAGAGTCGGCTTGTATACACAGGTCGGACCGGTCAACCACAACAGGCGAAGAAAGCACTGGGTCGTCGGCGACCATGGGACCTGGGAAGAGCATATGATCAAACAAATCAGACTTGATGCACCCGTACGCTGGGCATCAGGGTTTGTGCTCGCGTTGCAAGCTCTGCGAGGATCTGTGCCACAGACATGTGCAGCCTCGTGAGGTCGGAAGTCGAGAGGCCGACTGCCTTTGCAATGCAGAGTGAGCTTGCCAATGATCCTCGCCGACACGACGAACGGCTCCTTTGCGGACAGCGGTGCAGCACGAGACGTGTGATCGCTGGATCCGGGTTACAAGTTGAAGGAGCGTCCTTGCGGCCTCCAGATCTGGTCCGAAGTATCAGAATCACGGCAGTGAATGGGGTTTGTCCTTTACTCACCGACCGAGCCATGGTAAGCACTTGAGAGTTCGTTGACATTTGCCAGTAAAGTCTACGAGAGGTCGCATTGCCCTATCTGATTGTAGCGCATGCTTCGACAAAAGTCGTCTCATGTCTGGCGTACGGAGGTCAATGCATTCATCTTGTCGCCCTCACAGACAGAAGTTCTGGTTGAAGGTGCACTCCGGTGGCCTCGACTTGCTCTTCGAATGTGACTCTCGCAACGACGAGGCCTTTGGTGTGACGGCGGGCAGACCTTCCGGCAGTGTTTGTGCGACATCATCGCATCCCAACGATCACGACCGAACACCATTATAAACATGCAGAAGACTTGTTGATCAGCTTTCTCACAAAAGCACCTCGCCTCAATTCACGCCTCACGTCGCTATCGTTCCCACGATTCACAAAAACCGTCATGAATTTGGGTCAGCTTTCGATGGAGCGACCCGCCCTCGTACCACAGCACATTAGCCGCCATTTACCACCTACGACTCCGGGTCATTTTCGCGGCAACGACTCTGACCGACAAGAAGAAGTTCTGTTAGCGTTGTTCGGTACCTGAGCTAAAATGCAAGGATCCTCCACCGATGTAAGAGCCCGATAGCCTCAGCCAATTAAACAGAGTTCTCGTTCGTGAAGTGCCCTAGATTAGCAAACCAGGGTCTCCCCTCAAAGCACGATGAAACCCTTGTGCGGAAGCTTTTTTGGAGCTTTCCATTGCCAGAGCTCTCAACTTTCTTGACTGCATGAGGTGACAAGCACGACATCTGTCAGACTGATCACTCGGTTGAATGATGCAGATAATCAAGTCTTGACATGTGAGAGAACCACTTCACTCACGACTCGTGAATGATCAAGGAGACCCTACTAACCCCCCAGCCAGTGAGAATGTTTCAATGCCAGCCAGATCGCTGGATCTCCGGCCCGCATTCGCTGGACAGCCCTAGCGTGGGCTCAACCTTTCCATTTCGCCTGCGAATCCAATCGCCCTTGCCAAGGGAAGGGACCCGTGGCAGAATGGCCCATGGGTCATCCTCTACCTTAGGCTCTGCGGTGAACTGAGAAGTCCGGTCCAGAGTCGGGGGAGGAGGACGTGCACTGCCTACCGTAAGACTGGGAAGGGGTCCGCTCACCAATAAATTCGTCTCTGGTCTGGGAGCTTCCTCCATCTCCACGTCTCCTTCTTTATGAGACTTCCTGTTCCACTCCCTCCCACACATTCCCAGACACCATCATGAGCAGAACAGTCACGTTGGAAGCCGCTCCGGCGACGACGCTGTCGATCGAGAAGAAACCTCCAACCATTCGCCAAATCCGCAATGCCATCCCCGACCACTGCTTCAAGCCCACAGCATGGAAGTCCTCCGCGCACGCCATCTTCGACTGCTCCGTGGCCGCGCTGATCGCCTTTACCGCCTACAAGACCATCCCTCTTGTCGAGTACTGGCCCGCTCGCTGGGCATTGTGGGCGCTGTACGGCTACATCGAAGGCCTCGTCTTTACGGGCATCTGGATCGTGGCCCACGAGTGCGGACACGGCGGTCTCTACACCAGCAATTGGGCCAATGACATCGTCGGATACACCCTGCACACCTCTCTCCTGGTGCCGTACTTTCCCTGGAAGTACACCCACGCCCGTCACCATCGCTACACCGGACACATGGAGAAGGACACCGCGTTCGTGCCGCATCGAGCGGGCGAGAAGAGCATTGGCAGCAAGATTGCGGAGGTGCTTGGACACGCCGAGGACGCTCCTCTGTATATGTTTGGTGGACTTGTGATGCATCAGCTTCTGGGCTGGCAGGCGTACCTCCTCTTCTATGTGAGCGCCGGGACGCGGTCGACTCCTAAGGCTTTGGAGGGCTCGAGCTGGGCGGGAAGCCATTTCGACCCGACGGCCAACTTGTGGACACCTTCGCAGCGACCTTTCGTGTTCTTGTCGACGGCTGGACTCGGTGCGGTCATGTTCGCTCTGTACCAGCTCTCCGGCGTGATTGGCGTCGCCAACACTTTCCTGCTTTACGGCCTGCCCTACCTTTGGGTCAACAACTGGTTGGGTGTGTTATCCTGAATCCTCGCTGAGTCGTCTCTTCAATTGCTGACCTGTTCTCTTTAGTCGCCATCACCTACCTTCATCACACCCACCCGGACAGCCACCACTACGAGGCCTCGCGCTGGACCTTCCTCGACGGCGCCTTGACCACCGTCGACCGACCCTTCGGCTTCATCGGCCGCAAAGTCTTCCACGGCATCATCGACTTCCACGTCGTGCACCACCTCTTCCCGTATGTCTCACCCTATACACCTTGCTCTTACCCGCAAAACTGACTTTCCTCTCCTTCCAGATCCATGCCCTTCTACCACGCCGAAGAAGCCACCAAAGCCATGAGACCCGTTCTGGGCGACTACTACCGCCGCGACGACACCCCGTTCTGGATCGCATTGTGGAAGACATTCTCAACCTGCCAGGCGGTGCAGCCGAAAGAGGGAGAAGAGGGAGTTCTCGAGTGGGAGACGAAGAAGGCGCATGTCAAGAGCTCGTGAAGCGTTGGCACATTGAACGAAAGCGTTGCATATCATGACTCGCGAATGAGTCTTCGTGCATTCTGAAAAGCATGAGAGCGGATACATTAGAAGCGAATTATAGAGGCTAGACGATGTATTACACGAGGAATTCATGATCATGCGGATGATGTGAGGGGTCTGTGACACTGTTGCCGATGGTATCCGTTCAGCTGATGCAAATTGGTGGTCTGTGCTTTTGCTTGGTGCTGTTCAGCCGATGAGGGACAAGTTTTGAGTCTCATGCTTTCAATGCAAACGAGCTGGAATTGTTGGAATACGACGGGCGTACAGTGAAGCAGATGAGCAGTGCATCATCTCGACAACTACGCTCAGCTCCTGACTGAGGACTAGACCTAGAAATGGACTCGCAGGAGCTCGACTGATCGCAGCGCAAAAGTGCGAACGGTGTAGACAGCAACTCAGACAAGGACATGGCATACCAAAAGCTTTCCAAGAGTCTGACATTCACGCTCTATACTGGCGTTGCTGCATAAACGAACTGCATGTGTCTCTCGCCTCAGCCGTTCAGCCACCGGCTTGACCGTCTCATCGATATCCCAAGCCTCCCGTCGTTCAAGTACCGTTGACGCCTTAATGCCCGCCTGCGCAGCGTGCTCCTTGCCCAGATCATGGTTCGAAACTGCAATGCTCCAACGTCGGCTGTCTGCGTCTGATGTGGTATAACCACTCTCCATCTCCCTCAACCCTCAAACCCGCTCTTCCAGAAACCTCCCATCAATCCTGCGGAATAGCACTAATATGCCTCTCCAACCCTCCTCCATCCCGCACCGGACTTCCACTCATCGTACCCACGACCTCCACCCCATCATCCTCCGTCCTCTCCTCCGCCTTCTTCCCCGTCACCTTCGCCTTCAACTTCGCCATGAATCCCTTTTCCTCTTTTTCGTCCTCCTCGTTACCATCATCGGGAATCGCACTGATGTGTCGTGACAACTTGGGTTCGGCATCTTGCACGCTCGGTCGATCGGCCAACGGGTCCCCGGTGTGGGTGAGCTTCATCGGCGACGCGACTTCGAAGTCGGTGGAGGTGGTGGAGGAGGTGGTGGCGGTGGAGTCTTCCTTGGAGAGTTGGGCGGGGGGAGCGGAGGGGTGGGTTTGAGTTGCCATGTTGCCGTGAGTGGATGGTGGTGGGTAGTGGACGTTCGAGGGTATATGAGGTTTGAATTGGTTGTCGGAGGGTGCAGAGAGCACAGAGATGAATAGATCTGCGGGAATCCTGCTCTTCCTGATGAGTAGTGGAAGTAAAGAGAAACAAGTCGACAGAGAGCTCCGTCCTTTCTGAAACACAAAGCGCGGCGAACTCACGAAGAGCATGGCCCGACCTACCTCTATTATATACTTTCCTCCCTCCATGTCAGCAGCAGCGCCGGTCAATCACCCGGTCTCGAACTTCTTGTCAGGCTCCGTATCACAAAAGCCAAGCGACTCATGCGGCTCACTTCGCACGTGGATCGAGCGTGCAGGATCGAAGGGAAGGTGTGGATGGGAGTAAAGGTGTTGCGCGTTTCCAAGCGAGGGGTCTAGAATGTCGCCGACTCTCGGTTGCTTGGCCCAGACTTTTGCGGGTGATCGAGGGGTTGGGCTTGAGATCGAGGTTTTTGGGTTTTGGGAGGAGGAGCGGTCGCTTCTTTGTACTTTCGGAGGGTTGAGTGATGGAGTAAGAGGAAGATGTTGTGCGAAGTGGAAGAGACACGATCAGATGGAAGCTGAAGTGATTCTCGTTTGCTGAAGTCTACGAAGCATGTACAGTCGTCCCTCCTCCCCATCATTATCAGTACTGTAGACCACGACTGATCTGCAAGGCGTACTGTCCCTTTGCTTTCCGCTCTTGGGTATATTCAACTACTCGCGCTGCGATTAAAACAAGTCATGCATTCATCTCCATCGAATCAGAAAGCCAATCCCACCTTTGTCGGGCTAACACACTCAGCGTTGACCGCCCAGATCGTTGCACCTCCTGTCTTCCACTCCCTCGCACTACTTGGCGGGCTCGGAGGCGGTGTCATTGCCGATACTTCGGTGAATGAGCGGCTGTGGTGCTTCGACCACGCTGACGATGGGTCGCTAGGTGAGTCCGACTCCGTGACGGTAGCTGTCGATGCAGCGGAGACGACGCGCTGGTGAACGAGGGGTGGAGAGCAGGCGTAGAATGTGTCGCGGGCGGTGGCGGCGTCGGGCTTGATCGATGGAAAGAGGGAACAGAGCCAGCCGTTGACGCGGTTGTTTCTGGGAGCCGAGCAGACAGTGGTCGTTTCTATGCTTCGATGAGGAATCTGATCTGGCATGAGGGTGAAGGGTCGGGAGAGGCGCTGTTTGATGGGCGAGATGTCCGCGGTGTTGAGGTCGGGAGTCTGTTGTAGAGTGTTCTCTGTGGTGATGGGCAGAGGACGTGAGAATGCCGAGCCGATCGCCATCAGTGTCTGCGACCGAGCGCGAATAGACATGAGAGGTGCTACGGCGGAGACGTGCGTGTCGGGTGTGGACGACCGATATCCTTCGGCTCGACGCTCTTCGACAATGGTGTTGAGCTCGAGTATCTCACGGTCGATGTCGAGGTTGTTGCTTTCCATGGAGCGGTTGCGAGAGTCACCTCGCCTGCGGCCGAGACGAGCCCAGTCGATGGAGTGGCGCGATGCTGTGGCGGTCGCGTTGACATCGATGACTTGGCGGCGCAGCGAGCGAATAGAGCCGGAGGACGAACGAGAAGCAAGCACTGGCCGAGATGGCCTCCTTTCTCTTGTGAGTGGCGCGTTGCGCGTCCTCTCGATGGTTGAACCTGCTCTTGCAGGCAAGCTTGTGATGGAGATGGCCTTGGCGTGACGCGGCGACGGCGCATTGTAGAAGGAATTGCGTTGATCATCTGTGGCCTGCGAGTTGGCGTGGCTGAGTACGGACTCGTTGTCTAGTGGAATCATGACGGAACCGCGCAACACAGCCGGATCCAGACCAAGGGGTATGAGAGAGGCACGTTGCTGCTCCGTGAGCTCGACTCGACGGAACGCGGTCGGCGCACCAATGCTAATGCGCTTTGAAGTACCCCAGGAGTCTCTGTTCAGGCTTGGGAGAGACATTCGGCTGAAGAAGGGTGTCTCGCCAAGGTCCAATGGCTTCAGGGAAGGAGGTCGTTCAGAGGATGGTCGCACACGATCGGAGTCCTCAGAGCCAGCTTCTGATTTCGAACGTATGGATCGAACAGCGACTCTAGGACGTGAGATCATGGATTTGATGATCTTTGGCTGAGTGTGGCACACGGTCGATGGAGAGGCTGATGATCGAGTCAGCCAAGTATTCGTGTGAAGAGATATCCCCTGAGACGAGACGAACCTCCGGAGCGTTCCCTGCGCTTCTCAACAGGATACTCATCTTCCGTTACAGCTGCACAGCAGCATAGCAAGGCGGCCAGCCAGCCCTTGTAATGTCCATCTCCAGCCACGAACAGGCCCATTGCCTAGTGTTCAAGGTCGCATGAAGGCCGGACTGCGGAAGCGCCAGGGGGAGAAGCACCAGGCAAGAAAGAAGAAGAAGAGCAGGGGAGGAAAGAACTTGATTAAGAAGAGCAAGCAGTCGAACCACAATCAGGTCCTATGTAGATTTGCGAAAGTGGGTGTAGGTACCGGAGATGAGGTACTGTATGCGCTGGGGGCGGCGGAGCTAGGACGATAGGTAAAAGGCTAAAATGTGCAAGAATATGGCAGCGGATCCCGAACCAGCAGCGACAGACGACCAGACCGGTGTGCCTCGTGCCTGCCTCTTCGCAGATTGAAAATCGTCGGGGGGTGGGAGGCGGGCGGAGGTGGAGAATGAAACAGGGCATAATTACCATTGCCGTCGAATCAGAGAGCGCAGTTGCAGTGCGTTCTCTCGCACGAGCACTGTGAGCATCGTGGCAGGCCGTCAATGGTGTGAGAAGAGCACACCCTCAGATGTGTTCATCTTTGGATCGCATCAACCAACCGTGGTCGCTTGCAGCAGTCGAAAGTAAGGTCAAGCTTTCGTGGGGCGCTGGCGTGAGCGCCAAAGAGCCTTGGTCGTATGCAGGAACAGCCAGCCAGTCCACTGGTTGGAATGGTTGGATGCCCGCATGCTGCTGGAGTTAGCCCTTGCGCGCTCTCGCCATGCGCACATTCGCTGTTGGTGCAGATTGGCTTCGCCTATTTGAACGACTGATGGTTCGCTGTGGCAGAGGAACGGGTTCGACATCAATCAAAGCTGTGTGATGGTGATGTGCTGAAGGCGGTGAAGTCTGCGACATTCCAGTGGTGATTGCAGATTGATACCCATCGTAACGACTCAACGATCTCGTGTTTCATCTTGTTGGTATCAGGCTGTGTTCATCAGCCCGCATCACTTGCCTCTCGTTCAATGGTCGATCATGGATGTATCGGCCGTTGCAAGGAGCTCCAGCCTCGTTGCGTGTTCTTGCATGTCGCGGCTCCGCTGACCTCTGAAGGCGTCTTGATTTGCGTACTTGGCGAAGGGTGATGAGACCCACTGGCAGCGGGCGCGTACAGTGTGTGAAAGAAGGCGATGGATGTCGCGGGGATTGGCGGAAAGAGGTTCGCGCTGCCAGTGACGGGTTGGACGGGGAAGAAAGCACGCCTCGCCTTATGTAAGCAGAGCGACTAAGGCACTCAACTTTGCATTTGCTTCCCAGCGATCAACGACAATTGCTGTCGATACTTTTTCAACTTCCTGTCTAGCATCCGCCCCGACTGCGAGACGCTCTCATTCCATTATCGCGGGTCAAGGTCAATAGTCCTCTGACTGTGTTCGACAAGTCCCAAGATCACGAACGGACGGAAATCGACCTTCCTCTCAGATCTTCGAAAATTGAGCAGCACGGCGCCCCTATATCGTCGAAGAACAGTTCAAGCCCACGCTGCGTCCTTCCAAAGGCCAGAGTAAGAGTGATCAGCCAAGTCGCTTCGCATTCATCAAGTGCAAGAAGCTCAGCCTCATTCTCAGCCGCACGTTTCAGTCGAATTTGGTGGGTTCGTGGTCCACTACAAGTGCGCTATGTCTGCACGAACTACAAGGGTCAGTGTTGTCCACAAAATTGCTCCGACGCTCTCTGGACAAAACCAGCAGCCTTTGAATCCCGGTCTGCAGTCGAAGAGTTGTAGCGGAGAGGCGATTTCATCGTCAACAAATAGTTCTATGCCCAGCGAGGAGCGCAAGATTCATGCCAACGAAGGGAAACCATCGATGTTCACAGCATCCCGAAGACCGGTGGGTGGGAACATCTTTAAGATCTCCACAAAGTGGAGCGCTGGCCCTACCAATCACGCTGTCTTCACCCAGCCTTGCTTTGGTGGTACAATGTCTATTCTGGAGGATCAAACAGGATCAATATGCAGTCCTCCGTCCAGGTACACGTTCCTTTGAATCCTTCGCGAAGGATTCAGCTGTTTCCCATCCTAGCCTCTGTTCAAAATGTCTCAGGAATCTCCAACTCTTTCATTCTTGTTCCTGTGCTTGGTTTTCGCAATGCTTTATGGCTGACACAGCGATGAAGAGATCATACTGTCTTCTTGCGTTAGCCCGACTTTGCTTTGCGGTGTCCGTTTATGAGAATATCACGGTCAGCGCTTCGACACCGGGCTCGATCTCCGCACTTTCTTCGACCAGCAGGACTGCAACGACAACTAGTCAAGGCCATGTTGGCAATTACGTTGCCGCCGGCTTGGGTATTGAAGCACACACGTCGCAGTCTTCGGGTTCCAGCTCTTCAGTTCCATCTACACTTCAATCGACCCCATTTGCATCACATAGCGTTTTGAGTGCTTCCGCCGCAAACAGCTCCATTCCCACGCGGACAGCAGTGGAATCCACGCCATTCACCACGGGGGGAAACTTCACCACTTCGGCTCCAAGCACTGCCGAAGAGGGCTACCCCGATGCAACAGGAGTGATCACAGTCAATGTCAACTACTCCGGAGACTGCTGGAATCGATGGAATCAGTTCTGGAACACGTCATCTACCGTTTCAGCGTTTGGACTCGCGTGAGTAGGATATGGCAGCCGACCTTGGAACACTGCTGACCCGTTATGATGGGAACAGAGTTACCAAACCTCGCGCGACAGCGACGGGACTTATAACCTCTTATCGAAGGGACAACCTGACAATTTATGGTCCGGCATGTACTCTGCCTTCTATCGTCCCTTCATGCGCCAGTTCGTGGTCATCCTATCAGGAGGGCAGCATTCGAGAAGCTCCTCCATGTTCTCAGGCATCGATAGGTGAGAAGGCATGCAACAGCGTTCGAGAAGATTACCTTTGGAATGTCAAGGGCGTGGTTATGAACCCTTTCTTCACGAATCCGGGTTTTCTTCCGAATGGATCCTGGCCAACACATTCGAGCCTTGCCCCGAGCTGTACTCTGGGATGTGCTGGATGCGCCATTACTGGCAACTCTGTTGAGCTGCTCTTCTGGCCGGAGCAGACTGCAACTCCTTCGTCGAATGGTACTGGCTGGCAAAACAACACCTCAAGTCCAATGACTTCCGATCGAGGTCCTGTCACAGCGGTTGTCGGCAGTGAGTTAAGCAGCGTAGATCTTCAGAATACCTGAGCTGACATGCCGATAGCATACACCTTTACCTCACCAACTGTCTACATCTCCTACGACACCCTCTACGCCGCCAACTCCTGCGGTCCCATCGGTGATGTCTACAACAACACCATCCTGCCTCTAGCCAACACAAACCACCTTTCCAGCCTGATGCTCACAGCTCAGAATCCCGGACTCTTCGGTCCCGTCTACACCTACTACTATTCAGCCTCCTTCAACCTCTCCGACCTCATCGAGCCTGTTCCTCAAAGCGTTTACAACCAAGCTCCCGCCTGTCAATCCCAGAGCTACAAGAACTGTAGAGTTGGCGGCGGTGAGTGTGGCTTTGTCTGTGCCACGGACAAGCCTTATGCACCAATCATCGCTGTGCCAATCGAGTTGACGGACTTGCATCCCGAGTGGAAGAGTTGCACGCCGTGGTATGGAGGATTGTATGATCCGCCGATTGCTTTGACCCAAGCGCCGACAGCGGATGTTATTACGCCTCCAGGGGTAGGCGCGAGTCCAACGACCAGACCTGCTGCTGAAGCCCCGCCAATTCAGGGAATGCCGCCGAGTGTAACTGCGCCGCCTGTACAAGAGCCGACTACTAGGATGCCGCTGCAACCTGCTCTTACGCCAGATGATGAGCCTGAAAGTCCGAGACCGCCGCAGAATGAGAGTCCTGGAAGCAACGGACCAGGCGATGACAGTCCGGCAGGCGAACAGCCTGATAACAATGACCCTCCAAACGATGACGCACCGAGCAACAATCAGCCAGGCGATGGCTCGAGTCCTCCTTCGCCGAATGGTTCGCCATCGAACAACAGTCCCGGATCCCCGAATCCGAATGCAGACCAACCTGACCTGCCGGTAGTAGTCACCCAGCCCACACCACCTGGAGGCTTCATTTTCAATCCGGAACAATCTCCTTCCGCTGGGCAGGACCCACCCGTCAACCACGGCTCTCCAACGAATGCACTGGAAGTTCTCACGCAAGCACTCAATCTAGGGGTCGGCAGTGGTGCCGCTCCGTCAGCTGCCCCAAACGCTCACATCACGCCACCACCTGACAGCTTCGCCCTCTCACCCCCTGACATACCAGTCTCCCGCTCTGGCTCCGACTACTTCGTCGGCACCAATCAGCTGCCTCCTGGATTCGCGACTATAGTCAATGGCGTCGAGATCTCCAACGACCCTAACGCAAACGGCGTCATCATCGCTGACTCCACCACGCTTTCCCTCGCAGCAAACCAAGGTACCACACTCTCCGTCTGGCTTCACGGTTCTGGGCCCCTCGCCATCACCCGACCGGACAGTGAGCATATCGTGGTCGCCGAGCATACGCTTCCACAGGGAGAGGTTGCGACCTTCAGAGATGTGTCCGTATCGGTTGGACCGGAAGGTCAAGTCATCGTCCTCGGGTCAAGCGCGCTGTTACTGGAAGATGGCGGGCATACGACATTGCCCAGCCCGAAACCAACGGCTGTGGGACCGGAGATCTTGAGAGGTCCGGAGGCGTATGCCGTTGGTGGCGTCAGTGTCCACGCAGGAGAAGTAGTGACGGTCAACGGTGTTGCTGTCTCGATTGGAAGTGGAGGCGAGGTCGTGGTGGATGGGAAGACGACGATGAGTTTGGGACTGGGCGAGAAGACTGCTATTCCGTTTTGGACGGCGAGTGGACCCGAAGGAACAAGAGGCGAGAGTTTGACTGTTGTGATGGATGGGAAGACCTTTGTCGATGGTGAAGCATCGGTTGCTACACACACAGACACGAGCATGGCATCAAGGGCTAGTCGGACAACGAGTGAGATGTCCAGGCCGGGGTCAGCAACGAGAGCCGTTGATAACGAGGCGCTGACAGCCACCGAGACCGGCGCTGCAGTGACTCTCATGGCCATGACGAGCGGCCATCTGCCTACTATCTTCTGCGGGTTGCTTGCCATGATGTTATAGACCTGTTTGGCTTTACCTCTTCCGGGTTCGGGCGATCAAAGACGATAGATGATGAACGGTTTTGGCGAGGGACGTGGCGTATACCTGGCGCTGGCGGATACCACGACGATGATACAAGAGAATCGATGAAGAAGCGAGCCCACGATCATGGTTCAGCACGATGCCATCGGTTGGTCTACCTCATACACAGTTCTACAGAGGCCGTGCGTTGCAACGGGGTATGCGGATCTATCCCAACATGATTTCCCGGCGATCAAAGACGCATCGATAAGCCCGCCGAGCTCTATCCAGTGGGCGTCTTCAGACTCCTCACACTCCCTCTCCTCCCAAACACATTCGTCGCCCTCGGACTCGTCGGCGCAGGTGGCGCCATTTCCGGCACGCGATCAATCCCCAACTTGACCTCACAAACCCTTTGCCACACACTTTGCACAGCCCGCTGCAGCTCCGGACCCATATCGCGATTCATCAGTCCCACCGCCAACGGCGCAAAAGTCTCAATGTGCTTTTCGAACTCCGGATCCGCAAAAGATGTATAGCCTTCCAACACATCGACCACAACAGGCCGCCAAGTGACAATATTGCGCTGTTGCGTCTCCTCGTCGAGCGAGATGTAAGACGCTACGATGTCGCTGCACAGCGGAATGAGCGCCGCTTCGGTTTCGGGGCGGTTAGCGGTTCGTTCGGAGCTTTGGTCGGAGTACATGCGCAGTAGGATGAGGACGTAGACGCTTGCGGAGCCGGATTCCTGCTTCAAGAGGTTCGGCGGTTGTTTCATGAAGCCTTCGCGGAAGAGACGGGTGCGGAGCTCGCGGTCCTCGTTGAAGCGTTTAGCGAAGTGGTAGGACTTTTTGAGGAGCGCCATGAGGCGGAGGAGGAGGTGGGAGGGGATGGAGGCGTAGACGGCGTCGTTGTTGAAGAGCTCGGAGACGGTTTCGATCATGAGGAGTTGGAGAACGCATTTGGTGATGATTTGGTTGAAGTAGCGGCGGCGCGCGGCGGTCACCACGACGGGGGCTTGTTGCTTTGCTGGGCCGGAGGCGAAGTCTTCCAACTCGGAGGGTTTGCGGCCTCGGAGAGCGGCAGAGGGTGAAGGGCTTCGCTCGTGATCGGTGGATAGTGCTAGGGAACCGCTTGTCTCCGCCTGGCGGCCGTTGCCGTTCATTCCTTCCGTCGAAGCGTCGCCGTTGATGTTCAGAGCGCTGGCAGAGATGATAGAACTGCCGTCGTCCACGGTCTTCGATGAGTCCGACATCCCATTCGAGTACGAGCTGTCCTTGGAGTATGAAGACGATGTCGCCGCCGAGAACAGCTCCTTTGCCTCAGTCCGTGCGAACAGGTCAACAAAAGCTCCCACGATTCTTTCCCAATGGCTAGGTGTGAACTTTTTGACGTTTTGCAGGATAAGTTGTTGCAAGCAATTGCTGCCAATGCGCGCCAGTGTGTCGTTCTCTTGACATATGCAAAGAGCGAGAAGGTCGAGAAATCTGTCGAGCATATACTCCAAGCTGTCGAAGAAGTGCGTGAATAAGCTGATCATGTTTCGCAGCGCTTGGATCAGCGTGGTCGATAGCCAGACCGACAGCTCCTCGTGATTGGCAGCTTCGTGGTTAATGGCCTTGCGATCTTTGAGCACCATGAAGATTGGGTACAGCAGCTGTCGCCATAGCGTATCCCAGAAGTCGCGTGGGAACTCGCCACCGAATCGGGTCAAGGTATCGAAGAGGTAGTTCAATGCTCGCGATCGTACCTCAAGATCTTCACCTGTCATGAGCACATCATGGAAAGCGAACAGGACAGGAAACCAATACTGCTCCTCCTGTGTCTGTCGGCTCGGCTGTTTGGGCAGACCTTCCGCCTGAGGCGCATCTTTGGCACCCGCGGCTTTCTGCGACAGTGGGCACTCCGGCGTCCTGAGCATCTTCGGCACGGAAGACTTCAACGTCTCAATTGCTTGCAGACTTTTCTTTTGGAACTTGATGTTCTTGCTGAACTCCGTCAAGCATACGACGAGATCAGCGAAAGCACCTTGCGAAATGACCACCCCGAATCGATCGTGGAAGACCTGCGTGACGTTGTCAAAAGCAAGATTGACAATACTTTCGTATGGCTCTCGCGCTGCAACAGTGAAGACGCCGAACATGGTCTTCCAGCCTGAACGGATCATGTCGCCTCGAGCTTGGATCATCTGAATGAGACACCGAAGGACCATGTCTTTGACAGCGACTTGTGACGCATTGCTCAAGATGAGCTCGAATGGCTTCAAGAAGTCTTTCTGGAATTTGAAACCAGGCAATTCTTCAATCTCCATGAACCGCATGCTCAGTTGCCGCAAGCTGTTGAGTGCGAAGTATACAACGTGAGTGTTGTTGTGGCAGCCAACATCGATGAAGTGCTGGCCGAGGACCTGCCAGATGTTCGTCCATTCGAATCGCACACGCAGCATGTTGTATCCCGAAATCTCTACAAGCTTCTGCAGACTGTACGTTCGCGGCGACTCGGACAGACCTGAGGATTGAATCTCTTGCCAGCTGACTTGCGTCAATGCTTTCACGAAGTCGACAATGGCTTCGCCGGACAAATTTGCGGTGTTGGTGAAGATGCGATCCACACCCCGGATCATGTCCGCGCTGCGAGACTCCTCTGCGATTTCAGCTTGGTACGTTCCGTTCGCTCCAGGTCGAACAGTTGGCCTCCGAGCGAGTTGTGTACTCCTCCGTCCACCTCCATTGGCCTGAGCACTCTGCGGCGCAGCTTGTGACCTGAGCATATCAGGCACGGCGCCTTCTTCGACCCCGCTTGAGATGAGCTGGAACCGGTCCAGTTGAGATATGCAAGTAAGGACATCTCTCCAGCTTTCCTTCAAACGGTTGCCTTCTGTAGATGCGATCTCGAGCAGAGCTTTCAAAGCTTCCACGTTCTTGGCCTTCATCTCCGATAGATTGTACAAATTCGTGCTCTTGCCCAGACTAGAAACAAAAGCCTGGCGCGGATCTCCTAGGTCGAAGAGACATGCGATGCGAATGGCGAGCTTCTGTCCTTCCATACACATGCGAATCGTCTCCACGTTCTGCGTTTCCTGCGCTGAGCCAGAAAGCGCGGTCAAGAAGCCCATCCACGTAACTTCAAACATAGGACCGATGTGCTTGTTTGAGCTTGCTGTGAGATATCTCGTCTTGCCACCAGCTGTTGCAGCGCTTCCACCTGCTCGCTTCTGTGCTCGGAGAAGGTTCTTGAAGAGTTGCTCGGTGCGATTGCTCATCTCCTCACTGGCCTGAGCATAAGCTTCTCTTTGCAAGTCTCGTCCCACATTTGCTAGAGTGTTGACAATGCCACCTGCCTGCTGCTGGTTGATGATGCCTAGATTCGCAGCATCCGCCCGTTCTGTGTCAAGCACAATCTCGTTCTGATTGATCTCGTCGAATATGCCTCCCAGGTACTCATCTGGCAAGTTGGCGTTGTCGTTAATGCCACGATTGTTCTTGATAAAATCCTCGACAGTCATGCGCTTCTTGACTTGCGCCGAATGCTGATCGGTGTTCAGCATAATGACACTGTAAGCCAACACATACGCAGTATCTGCGTTGGCGAAAGCATTCGGATTGCCAGTCAGATATCGCTCGGCGAACTTCAACATCAGCCGATCGATCTTTTGAGCCTCTCCAGGCAGACGGAACGATTGCAGGAATCTCCGCAGTGCGTCCACGAATCGTGTCCGGGTGAAGTCCATCTGATCCACGAATGCGTGCATGATCTTGATGTTCTCCTCATCGCCCTCGCCAAGGAATTCTCCCAAAGACTTCTTGTTGATGCGCTCGTGAGAGATCAGGAACCGCGCGATTTCTGTTGGGTCGGACGAAGGTATCAGTCCTTCTGACAGCAACATCTTGATGCCGCGCTTCGGCTTGAAGTTGAATGCCCGGATCGAATCGTTCAACGCCGTCTTCCTTGCTTTCACCTTTTCGAGCTCCTCGGGATCGTCCTCGGCGACGGCTGCTTCAGCTACATTTGGTGTTGCAGACACAACCCCCTCGTTTTGGGGACTGCTGAGGGTAGTCTCATTTCTCGTATCGATGCTCTCTCTCACATCTTCCGCCGAGAACCGCTCATCGCCCAATGCGGCGGCAACAGTCTCCTGCGGTGACTGCTGGCTCCAATTGACCATGCTTCGCAGTGTCTCTACCAGACACTCCAGACTCTGCATCTTCAGGGCATACTCCGGCGGGAAGGCGTGATCATGATCTGACTGCGACGTCATATTCGCAGTCGCGAGACTGGGAGGCAAAGTCCCTCGGTCCCGCCAGTCGTTCATACTGCTGTTTGACTTCGCCACATTCTCCTGGTACGCTTGCTGTTGGATTCCACTGACAGGGATTGGCTGACTCGCTATTCGGCTTACATGCTCAATAATGCGTTGATACATGTTGTCCAGAGCTTGCCGATCGCAGTCGTAGTTGAGGTACAGCTCGACCAGCGTTTTCGGATCCGCTCCGAGACGCGTGAAGATGTGCTGTACAATATAGCTCTTCTGCCATCCCGGGGCAGCTCGTTTGTCCAGAATCGCAACATAGATCTCCTTGAGGAACACTTCCAGCTCTCGCTTCAGCTGTGATCGCAGATGTCGCATCATCAACCAGAAAATCTCGGCGGAGACCTCGAACACTCTGCTGATGCTACTTGCGCCGTTCCTGCTCAGTCCTAGGCAAAGGTATTGCTTCACTGCCTGCGTGAACGTGCTCGGCTCGCCACTCGATGAGTTCCGGATCGTGGCGTGTGGTGACGTGAATATGGCATGGTGATTGAAGAGCACCGAGTGTACAATATGTAAGCTGAGCAGCTTGGACCGCATACCCTGCGATTTGATATCAACAGCATCCTCCGGCCGTAATGCTTTGGTCGACAGCTTGCACATTGCTCTGAAGATGAGGAAGGCATCCTTGATATAGATCTCGTCCTCTTCTTCGTCCTCGTTCATTATTTGGTCATCGTCATTCTGAACAGTGATTGACGGTACGTCGGCTCCAGATGTTACTCTTGAGGGCTGCTTCGAGCGCTTCTTCGCTCGTGTGACCGTTGTCGGGGCTGTGTCCGTGATCCTAGCATCATCAAAGGACTTGCGAGTCTCAAACGTGGCCAATGTCATCTTTGGACCCTCGCTCTCCATGGGATTCTCCACTTCGGCCACAGTCGGTGTCTGCGCTGCAGGTGTACCAACCTCCGAGTTCGTCTCGGTATTGCCATTGGTCAAGTTCGTACTTGAGGTGTCCCGTAGTGCCTTGTGTGCCAGCCTCGTCTTTACTCGCTCAAATACTGTTCCAACCATCTGGGTCAAGGTTCCCTGTGCAATCTGCTGATTCGCGCTGTTCTTGCTCAGCAAGAAAATGTTGTATGTCTGCCGCACGCTCTTCAACAATCCAGCACCATGTACCACAATTTTGTCATTCAAAATAGCTGCCAGCAAGCTCTTGATGATCTGCATCTGCACCTCTGCAGGTGTGGCTTCTCCCTGAAAACAGTCGCATATCGTGTCGATGGCTCGTTCAATTAGTGGCGGTCGTTGCTGTCCAGTAGACTCGGTATCGACTGCGGCAGGCGCGGAGAAATACGAGTAGCTGATCAGCTTGCCAATGCAATCCAATGCGGTGACAACCACTGCGACAGTCGAGGCTTCCGTGGCTAGGTTCAAAGGTATGAAGAGGACTTCAGGATCGATCTGTGAAGCGTCTCCCTGCGCGCTTTTGATCGCCGACAGTGCCCGCTGAGTCGCATCCTGCAGCGGTTTCCTCTTCCGTGCATCCTTGGAAGCAGCAATATTCTCCAATGCCGCTACCACAAAGACCATACTGCTTCTGGTTGATCGCACAGAACTTCTCGTCGCGGTGGTAGCCGTGGTCGATTGCGAGTCTGTCCGCTCTCGCGTTGTGGATGAAGGTACATGCACTGTGGGTGTTTCGGGAGCGGACTCGGTCATAGGGGGCGGGGAGTGAACGTCCGTAGTTGATTCGGTCGGAGGTTCTTGTGTTGCTGCATCCTCGCCTCTTCCAGACGATGTGTCCTGAGTTCCGTCTACACTCGAGATCTCCGGTCCTGTCTCCTTCTCTGTATCCTCCATTGTGTCCTTCTCTTGCGACCGAGTATTCCCATTCGTATCGTGACTGTGCTCTGGACTCTCCGGATCGGCTATGATCTCGCTTGCAACTTCGTCCGCATGCTCAGGCACTGCTATTGTTGCATCACTCTCACTCGCAGCCATATCCGGACCCGGAGCTGCCTGCTGATCGTCGGCCATTCCAGCGCTTGGTTTGAGGCCTAAGGTGCGCGGACCGAGGATTGTGTAGCGGTGCTGACGAGCATACTACGCCGATTCCAACATCCTATTTTCTCCTGAAATGCGACGTGGTCGTGGGATTGTGCGAGGTCTAACAACGCGAGTTCTATTGCTTCCTCATTCAAAACTCCATGAAGCCAAGCTGTCCCTTTGTCAAGGCCGTCTAGCGTGAATCCCACGCGGCCGGGGCGGAAACGTTTCGCGCTAGTGTCTGGTGGAGTCATGAGAATAAAGTCCGACATATGAAGATCGCGAAAGCATAACTACCTACAACAAATCGTTCACAATATCCGGCTCGATGTGATTGATACAAAGATTGAACGACTTTTGCTTCTGGCAACGACGACTCGAGTAAAACAGCAACGACCATGCAAAAACGCTTTCAACTATACAATCAACGCCTTTTCGTATCTCATCAAGGAGGACACAATCAGCTTCCAGACCCTCGAGCCATCAGACGCCTGCCATCGCCTTCAAGCGTTGAATCAGCTCAAGCTCATGCCCAGCGGATGCACGTCCCATGACAAATGCGAGCAGAGCACACAGCAGAAGCCAGGCGTACGACGATGCCGCCTGAACGCCTGGCCGCGATGTCGAGTAGCCCGAGCCGAATGGCGATGAAGGCGCATTTGGACCGACCTGTATAACGGGATTATAAGCGGTCGTGTCTCCCAGTGCTAACATCGACCCGAACAGTGAACTTACCATCTTGACGATCGGCTCGACCTTCTCCTTCGCTCCACATTCGACACCACGCTTCATACCCGGCAGTCCATCTATCGACCACGCGTTCTTGTATGCCCAATATCTACACCTCCAGTCAGTTCCACAAGAACCATGCATCAAAGACGAGCGACGACAGAGAGACTCACCGATCCATAGTCTCTTCACTCTTGCCTTCCTCATAGTTCTTCTGCTTCTTCTCAAAGACTTGATCAAGTGTACTCCTGAACTTCTGGAACTCATAGAACGGTACGGAGTACCCGCACGAAGATCCCACTTGATGCACATCCACAATGATGATGGACCTTGTTGCAGGAATTGTCTTGACATTATGCTCCTCGACAAAGGCGTTGAACTCCGGCGACTCGCGCTCGAGAATCCTACCATGGCCCCATAGTCGTACGATGCGAGGCGAGCCTTCAAAAGCGTTGAACATGACGGTAATGCGGCCATTCTCTCGCAGGTGGCTGATGGTTTCGATCCCGGAACCTGTGAGCTCGTGATACCAGAATGTTTTATCGTCGAGAATGCCGAAAGATTCGCCACCTTTGGGAGAGACGTTGATGTGTCCTTCAGCAGACAGAGGTGCTGTGGCGACCCAGAGAATCTTCTGTTTGAGGATCCATTCTTGTACGTTTTCTGGGATCGTTTCGTAGAAAGCTCCCATTGCGTATGCTTGTAACGGGCGGGGCCTTAAGTAGTGCGCAATTGGACGTGAAGACCCTCAGTGATTTACGACAGACCGACGTCGGTCTACTTGAGCAGTAAGGTCGGAGTGTAGGTAGTTGCGTTATATTATAGGGCATGCAGTGCAGGAACAGTGATGTATTTAGGCTCGAAGCTTGCTGTTGCCGAAGTCGGAGCTAGCCTCAGCTTGGGGAAGGGCCAAAGCAGGTGAATCCCTGGAAGAAGGGCACGCAACAGTCCCGAGACAGCGACATCTACAGTATCCAACATTGTTGCAGTACCTCTTGGCTCACCAGCAGCTCCAAATACTTCGCGGTTCGAGACAAGCGAACTCCTGAGCCAAGAAAGGAATGCATTGAGATCAGTAGAGCTTTCGTGGTCTTCCAAATTCCCTTATACTGAATCAAGTATGGTACAAGAAGATAACACCATGCGATGATCTGGGTTCTCCGACGTGCCAGGAAGACCAATTGAGGCGTTCAAAATATGCCGCTGGGTACTGGAGGGTCGGAACAAGCGCAGAAAGACTGAGAAGACAAATCGGATCTATAGGTTGCTAATGACAGCGCCGGCATACTCGTGGGTCTTGGCCTTGCCGCCGAGATCACCTGTCAGGTACTGTTGGAAAAGGGTTAGTATTCTGATGTAAGTGTTTCATGGCGGTCTTTTGCATACCTTTCCTTCCGACAGTGTCTTGAAGATGGCGCTTTGGATGGCACTCGCATGGCTCGTCAGACCCATGTGCTGCAACATCATGATAGAACTGAGCAGCAACGCAGTCGGGTTAGCCAAAGCCATGCCAGCGATATCCGGAGCGGAACCGTGAACAGCCTCGAAGATGGAGCACTCATCACCAATGTTTCCAGATGGGGTCAGGCCGAGACCACCGATCAGACCAGCGCACATGTCCGAGAGGATGTCTCCATAGAGGTTGGGCATGACCAGAACCTGGTCGTTGTATGGTGCCGGGTCGGTAACGACCTTCAAGCAGGTGTTGTCAAGCATCTCGGCGTCGAAGTCAATGCCAGGGTAGTCCTTGGCGACCTCGCGGGCGGTGCTGAGGAAGAGACCGTCGGACATCTTCATGATGGTGGCCTTGTGCACAACGCGGACCTTTTTGCGGCCAATCTCCTGGGCGTGTTGGAAAGCGTAGCGGAGGACGCGCTCGGATGCCTCACGAGTGATGAGCTTGATCGACTGCACGACACCGTCCACGACCACGTGCTCGATGCCTGAGTACTCGCCCTCGGTGTTCTCGCGGATCAGGACAATATCCACATCGTCGTATGGGGTCTTGTAGCCTGCGATGCTCTTGCAGGGACGAAGGTTGGCGAAGAGATTGAATGTACGGCGGAGGGTCAGGTTGAGGGAGACGTGTCCCTTGCCAATGGGTGTAGCGAGAGGACCCTTGAGTGCGACGTAGTTGCGCTTAATGCTCTCAATGGCGGCGTCTGGGATCGCGGTCTTGCCATCCTTGAGGATTGGCGTAACATCGACAGATTCCCACTTGATAGGTGCTTTCGCGGCGGAGAAGATGTCCTTGACAGACTGTGCGATTTCCGGTCCAATACCGTCACCCTCAATGAAGGAGACCGTGTAGCTGCCCTGCGTGGAAACAAATCCGTGTCAGCTCCTCAGCTCTTTCATATGCACACATCATGTTGCAGAACATACAGAGCCGTCCTTCTGACCGAGGAACTTTGCTACTTTCTCATCCGTCGGGGTCAAAGTTGGGTTGACTGAGTATGCGCGGGAAGCAATCTGCGGTGTCTGTATCAGCTGTCATACTCTTTCCGAGTTCCCAACATCTTATCTTTCTGACCTGAACATGTGCGGGCCGCGAAACCTGTCGCAAGGCTGTTCGCCCCGCGGGCGTTCGGAAAAGTCTGCTGGCGAGCATTGTGTGTATCGGCGGGGGGGAGGATCGAGGATCGCCGGCGACCTTGGAGGAGGATCGAGGATCGCCGGCGACTTTGGCGACTCTGCTTCTGGACCGGAGGACGAGGGCGAGTGGACGGGCAGCTCTCGGTGGTTTGGTGAACAGAAACTGAGAAGGTTTGGGCGTTTTGGCTTTCGGGTAATAGCGGCGAATGGGAAGCTCTAGCGCACGGTTCATCGGAAGCTCTTCAGGCGGGACGGAGCAACAACCTCCATGGCGTTGCTGGCAGCTGTTGTGCCAGGGTATTCCCCTTCTAGACATTGCTCGAGCCGGTAATATACGACATTCTGCGTTCGCCGATTAAGACAACGGACGGAGGACTGGACCAGAGAGCGACTCATATACGGTCCCTTCGTTCCTCAAAACTTTGAACACCAGGATGACTTCGGTGATCCGGTAACACAACGACCTCAAGTCTCCATCGATACCGTGACCATACAACACAATGCCAATCTCCGCCGAAAGAGAGAGGGAGCTTCTGAACACCTACAAGCTCACCTCTCTCAATCCCACCGAATGGCCACATCAGGACGACGAGTCCTCCGAAGAGGAAGACGAACCTACATCCGACCTTTCACGCCAAAGGTCGATCCAATCCGCGAACACACGGTTCCAGAACATCGCCCGACATGCCAGTCTACGATCAAGCGTGTCAAACAGTAAAGGAACTCAGAACACCGCTGCGGTACAAAATGATGAGAGCGATGCGCTCGGTATGGCTCCCAGCGTGGCTGGAGAATTGCGGAAACGCGGTGTGCCCGTAGAGGAGGATCTGGCACTGAGGAACAAGTTCATGCTGTCTTCGACTAGCTTCAGTCCTGCGTTGTACCTCTCGCAGGTCCATCAGTCCGCCAGCACAGAAGACCTCCTACGAGGTCTGGACTTTCTCAGCAAGAGCATTGAACAGAAGTCCGCGAGTCTGAAGGTCCTGGTGGAGAGCAACTTCGAACGCTTCGTGCGTGCGAAGGCGATTATAGACACTGTCTATACGGAGATGCGTACACAAGGTGTGGAGGCCACCCGCATGTCACAGCTGCCAGCGTCTGCCACAACTGGCAAGCCGCATTCGAGGCAAACGAGCAAGAACCAAAGTCATTTCCGGAATAACAGCGGAGCTTTCGGATCTGCAGCAAAGGCTCCGCCTGCGGACAAGAAGAAGAATGCTCTAACGAAGGAATCTGAATACGGCGTGCAGGGCATCAAAGCGCCATTACAAGAAGTGGCCATAAAAGTGGAGGAAGTTTGGGGACCTGCACTGGGTGGTCGCGAGAAAGAAGAGACGCTCAAGTCGCTCATGTCTGCACTGGACCAACATCGTGAAATCTTCAAATTGAGCGGCAACATGTACGATGCAATCAAGAAGAACGACTACGACAGTGTGGTGGAGACCTACAAGCAAGCGAAGTTGCATGCTGAAAAGGCCAGGAAGATCGTTACCATCGCGAAAGAGAACGATATGGATCTCGGGGATGAAGACGTACATCAAATTATCGTCACAGCGAGAATGTGGCACGATGTGACGGTACAAGTGAACGCATACAAGGTAGAGATCTGGAAACGCCTGAAGACCTCTCATGGCAGGAAAGCCGTCGCCGTGGCGGAGGAGTCTGATAGAGAGCTTCACATGGATATCATCGCTGTTTTGCTTCAGCTTGGCGTAGAGGAAAGTCCCATCTTCGTCTTCATCGAAAGTCGCTATCTCTACCTTCGGGATCGCATTGCGCGGACCTTTGAAAGAGGTCGAATCGAGATTGAGATCCTCCGGCGCAGGCTCGCGAGCAATACTAAGCTTGACAGCGCTGCGTTAGCGAAGCATCTCCGATCGGCGTGCACGTCGACTGGATCTCTTCGCCTCTCCAGAGAGAACACCCGCGATCTCGACACGGATATTGTGCTTGGGTTTTGGGACAAAGTCGAAGCTTGTCTGACGACTCTTCTTTCCACGCAGACCGGGATCCTGGCTGAAGTTCTTGAGTGGTGGGAGATCTCCCAGTCATTCATGGAGAACCGAGCTCAAAAGTCATTCCCTACCGGCGTCTTCGCCACGGGGTTCACGCACCTCGAGCTGGAGCCCAAGCACGTCGATGCCATTCGTGCAGCTGCGTTCGAGCTTGTCAGCATTCTTCGAGAGAGCATCACATCGTTCTTCCAGGATGCGCCTGTAGAAGACATCAGCGATTTGTACTCGCCCATACCACCCACGCCGATCTCACCAGACCCATCCAGTCCGTCTCTCACATCAACGATGCGAACCTTTAGCTTTGATCCCAGCACTGTTCCTTCGCTCAGCGCGACCAAAAAGGGCGATGCGTGGGAGAAGTTTGCTTTCTGGCCACCAGGCGCGAACTCGCTATCGGGCGCACACTATCTCGCAAAGCTTTCAGCACTTGTCGGCACTGCCATGGGCGAGATGGCAGGTCTGAGCGTCATCAAGCAGTCCGATGTGACAGAAAAGCTCAAGGCCGGCGTTGTCGCTGTGCGAGAGCGATGTATCGCAGCCATCTGCGCGAGCTGGAATGCCGATGCAGAGAAGTGCCGGGTTCTCGAGAGCTGGACTCGCAGTCCCGACCGAAGAGACCTGACCCTCATGCCAGCATACTTTGAGGCGTGGGAGGACAAGGTCTTGACGAATGTGCAGAAGATCGCATACATCTCTGATGCCACTCTTAGGAAGAGTGGCGGTAGTGCGGTGGATGTGATTGTTCCTCCTTCGGCGAAGCTACTTCAAACGGTGAGGGGATGTTTTGTGACGAGTCTATACAAGGGTCTGAGTGGCATGGTGGAGAACGCTGAGAAGCTGCGGACGTCTGATAGTGGTGCTGTGGGCGAGGAAGCTGATCCGGATGGTGTTACGGTCGCGAGGAAGAGGGAGATTGACGGCGATGGTCCCGGTGTGCTGGCGACAGAGGCTGTCGACGTTTCAAATCGAGTAAGACGATTACGGCAACGATCATCCTTTGCAATGCTGACATCACTTTTGCAGAACGTCCGCATGCTCATAACCCTATCAAACCTCAATCATCTCCGCAGTGAGGTGATACCTCAATTGATATCCTTGTTCGAGTCGGCCTTCTCCGTCAAGCTCACCGAAGAGAGCAAAACGATCCGCGATGTCCTAGCCCAGATCGACGCCCGCCTGTTCCAATCTTATGTCAAGCCCACCGTGGACCACATCACTGCCACCATCACCAACGGCATCAACTCGCCGTCATGGGAACCCACATCCTCCTCCCGACCCACCGACGCGCGGTCCTACATTTACGACGTCCTCATCGCCCTTGTCATGGTCCACGCCGAAGTCACCGCTTCCACCACAGCAGGGCTGACCAACCAAATCCTATCCTACCTGCTCGAACAATCCAGCCTCGCCCTCATCGCGGCTTTCAAGATGAAGACGCACTACAGCCTCTCCGCGCTTATGCAAGCCACGCTCGACGTGGAATTCCTCGCACAGACGTTGAACAATTACACCACCGACCGTGCAGGTGAAGTGCAAAGTCAGATCTACTTGGCGCTGGACGAACGCACGGATAACGATGCGAGGAGTAAATTGCAGGGCGAGCTGCCGGCTATGAGGGGGATATTGAAGGGGTTGAGGGAGAAGACGAAGGGTGAATTTGGGTGCTTTAGGAGAGAACGTAGGGGAAGGCGGGAGGGCGGTAGTGCGCAGGGGGTGGCGAAGGCGGGCTAGGCGGTAATATGCGCTGATGACGTGAGTGATGGAGAAGGCGTGATTGAATACGATATCTTGCGGCGGTTCGAGTCTTTCGGTATCCTTGGCCGAGACGAGAGGTGCGGGTCGGGTCGGAGAAGAGCGTGGTTGGGAGGTGATTGGTCGAGACGGAATGAAGAGAGAAGTCAGCTGCCCCAATGCTGCGTCAGGAGTCGTGATGGCCTGGCAAATAAGTTGTCCCACCCCTGAGTGGAGGCTGTCGCAGTCATGGAGGTTGAAAGCTCCGGCTCAGATACTGAAGAAGTCATGCGCAGCTAGGGATTGTTGAGATGAAGACGAGAAGGGCCAAGAGGCATGAGCCCGAAGAGGCTGCAACATGGACGAAGGACTCTGAGATCGAGGGAGCTGCTGCTGAGTCGTTGCCAATCGCACGTGTAAGCCATCAAATCAAAACAACCAGTCGCTTCGTTGACGTCCAGAACCAAGTCATTACTCGCATCCGTGGACCAAGGTCAGTCAAAACAAACCTCTCAGCGCGGCGCGGGGTCCGGTGCGCTGTTACGACTGGCCGCATTAAAGCCTATATATTTTGCACAAATTCCGCCACCTTCAGAGCCACCAAGACCCTCTCTTTTAAGAACACTGCTAAGACCAGAATCTGCTTTAGCAGAATGGATAGTGCGCTACCTTCACAACTCTTGCATAGTAGCTGTAATTCTATACGGTCATTGAAAATCCAACTGGTCGCCCAGGGGTCCCCCCAAAACCCGAAGTCGGTTTGTGGGAGTTGTGAGGGTTCTTTTTTGCTGGTTTCGATGGTGCCGTTGTCGTTGCTTTTTGCTTTTTGGATGGATGCTATTGTGGTGGATGGGAGCTAGGCGTTATGGGGACGAGTGCGGCGTAGCTCAAGGCGGAAGTCCTCGAACGGCTGGCAAGGGGCGATCCTTCTTTTCTATATCTTTCGCGGAGGTATCAACGAGGTGCCGGGTGACTTGTACATGGAGACTACTTCTTGAGATTATCTCTGCGCTAATTGCGCCGATTCTGTTTGCCCTCTTTGAATGTTTTGCCAACACACTCCCGCCGATCGAAGCCATATCCAATTTCTTGGCATCAGCTCTTGATCCGCTTCTAGCGCTCATGGCACTCAGATTCGCAGACATTGGTCTCCTCGCGCTCTTCGAGACATTTTGCCGAGCCATGGGAGCGTCCATCCTCCACTGGGTATCTCCTTGTCCTCGACCTCTGCCCCCATCTTCAAGATACGGGATCGAAGCCTTCGCCTCCATGCTCCTCAGCTACCCCTCCCCCGCCCTCTACCACCACGCCCGCCGCGCACTCCTCCCCTTCCACCTCTATCTCCACGTCCACCATGATCACCCCGACCTCCCATACCACCACCTCCTCGTCCACCACGTTGGCTTTGTTGCGCCGCCTGTTGATCCTTGACCACGTCCACCACTTCGTCCGGCACTCTCAGGTATTTGATCTGCAGACGAACCATTAGCCAATGTCGCCTTCTCCATTCCTTGCTTTGTAAAGTCGTACGTTGTTTCCGCGTACATAGCACTCCGGTAACCGAAAGAACTTATCTCCGTCCGGCGATGTTTGCACAACCTCTTTCAGCATGATGTTCATGTACGTATCGCAGCTGACGAGATGGCCGTTGAGCGTCTCGCCGGTCTTGAGCTCGACGAGCATTGGGTGGCCTTGCGCCGCGGTGAGGAGGCCGAGAGGAAGCTGAGAGGACATTTGTTAGTCGATGCTTGTCGCATTGTGCGAGTAGGCAGATGGCGGAGTCGGGCTGGGTGAGCAGTTTGAAATAAATTTACGGAGCTTACCATGGTGTGCGATTGCTTGGGGAGGACCGTAGAGAACAAGGAAATGCGGCGTGTGTTGTAATTCGGATGTGATGCGTTCAATGGACTGAGGTCGAAGTGGAAGATCCTAGCGCCGATCGATATTCCGGCCTCAATTCTCAGGCATCAAGCATTAAACATCATCTGGACCTTTCAGCATCTCCCATCATCTGTAGTTTCAGAGCTCCATCTCGCGACCGAGACATTCATCACGGTCCACGTCCAACAGAGAACGTAGTCGACCGCTCTACACCCCGCCGTCGTTGCCTTTTCCCGAGTGCTGCATACGACTGCCTGCGACTCCTTTCAAAGTCCATCTCCGGCAGCTGGGGCTTCCTTGGATTCGAGCCAACTTCACAGTCACTGGTATATTGTAAAATTGTATCAATCGCTTGACCGTGCGCTCAGGCCCGTCCCCGTCCCAGTCCCAGTCCCATGTCGCCGACAAGTTTTTAACAGAGCTCTACCGGACGCCATGGATCCATTGCCAAGCCGTACGAGAATACCTCAAACTTCTAGTAGGGCAATGACGATCCATACCCACTGTCAATCCTCTGTCGGTCTCCGACGTAGTCGGTCCGGACCTCGTTGACATCTGTTTGTGATTGTCTACACCTATTGATATTACTTCCCAGCTTGAACCCAGCGCCTGTAACACATCGGAAGCGGTAGCGCACATCGAATGATAATGGGAAACATCAATACCTTGAATGAAGTCCTCGAAACGTTTCTGATCACCAAGGAATACTTCGCCTGGCATGACCTCTGATGGACCATAAAAGGCCAGTCGAACGCACTTTAGAAGATCAATTGCATCTCATCGTCCCATCATCTCAACATCTCGAGACCAGCAATCATAAGCAAATATGAAGTTCTTCACCATCCTTCTGGCTGTTTTGCCAGCCGTCCTCGCCGTCGCCGTGGTACGTTCTTCCAAAAGGCCGCCTCGTACAATTTTCTATCACCCACTAATCACTCCTCACATTCAGGCCGATGCCGAGCCAGCCGCTGGCGTCTGCTGCAACCTCTGCGCGCCCAACAGTCAGTGCTCCAAGAACTGTCACAACTGCGTAAGTTGTATACAACAAAGCCTTTCGCCTGATGGGGTAATCGAGATCTGACGGTTTATGACATTCAGAACACCGGGCCCTCCATCTGCTGTTCCACCTGCGAGTCGGGCAGCGCTTGCGAGAGCAAGTGCGACGGCAGCTGCGTAAGTTGACTGCCGACGTCGTCGAGGAGCAGAACGAGAGAGAGAGAGAGAAGCTGACGATTCGCAACATTGAAGTAAGCGACAGGCGCACCTGGCCAAACATCTCCGACGAGAGGTTGGATTCCGATGGCGATTGGCGATTGGTGGCTTGTGCCCAGAATTTTGCGGTGCATCGAAAGATGGGCGGATGGAGTGGTAGAATTTAATATGGAGTGCTCAACAATTCTACCGATGCACTTTGCCCTTCATCTGAGGGGTCGTTTTATCACACATCGCCGTCACGTTTTAGAAGTGGGATTCGACTTCACTCGGTCCATAAGTTTGGTCCAGCTGGCAAAACAGTCATGCCGATGCAGAGTTGCGAGTGAGGCAGAAGCAGAAGGAATCCGGTTGGCGAGGCGGTGGCCCAAAACTTTAGTGAGCCTCAGGCATCAAATCATCAAACCTTTCTGTTCAGATCAGACTCCATCGTCTTCATCATCATCACCGTCAATATATGCGTCCAACTGGCCATTCTCACGTCCAAGACACTCATCACAGTTCGTACTATACGACATCGCGAGCCCAACAAGAGCTCTACTCTTTGCCACAGCCCGCACATTCAAGGAGAGCTCCTTTCCTGAACTCGACTCTCATCACTCGCACGCGGCAGCTTCGATTGACTTCACTTCTTCTTCATGCTTTAACATTGGACGATACCTTACAATATCGTACCAATCGCGTTGCCGGCGCTCGAACCTGTCTTAACATGGAGCGATCTGATGCCAGCAAGCACGCCATAAACCTAGAATACAGCTCCGAGACGTATAACAAGTAAGTCACTCATCATTTCAAGACCCGACTACAAACAAAAAAAAAACCTCCGACAGACATCACCATCATGGGTAGCATCTCCAATGATCCTGTCATCCTTTTTGGATACCCTTTCTCGCCATATGTTCAGAAGATTGCGCTGCTCCTCCATGTCACCGAGGTTACCTTCAAATTCCAGGAAGTCGGTCCGCTGATTCCTCGGCCTGAGCTCGAATCTATCGGCATCACCTACCGGCGTGTGCCAATATTGGCCGTCGGCATGGACATCTATTGCGACAGCAAAGTCCAGCAGCGAGTCATCCTGGAGCGACTTGCGAAGAAGCAGATTCCGACCTCCATCCACGTGAGATGATGCAACAGGAACATCGCAGAGAAGAAATCTCATTGACGACTGATAGGATCGAGCATGGGAGGAATGGGGCTTTGTCGCTTTCGACCAGACTCTGGGTCTTGCGCCTGGCAGATTGATGACCCCGGTGTTCGCCAAAGATCGCGGTTCCATCTATCCTCTGTTGATCCGACCCGATTTTGACACACTTCGAGAGTCGGCAGTTGCTGATCTCCACAGTCGTCTTGACTACCTCGAAAACACCGTACTCAAGGAGACCAAATACATTGGCGGTAACGACATCACGCTGGCCACGATCCATGCAATCTGGGGCGTGAGATGGGATTTGCATGGTCTTGAGGATCAGCGTGAGTTGCATGGCAGCAATCGTGTCAAGGAGCGTGCACTAACACCCTAGCAGCACCTGGTCTTGGAGAGAAACACCCAGCCGTCGGAAAAGATCGATTCCCCAAAGTGCACGGCTTGATCGACAGTCTGCCTCTCCCAGAGTTCAAGCACATCAATTTTGATGAAGCGAAAGAGCAGATCTTCGCCTCCCGATACACTTCCGAGATCACGGGCCTACTCAAGGACGAGCCGACCGAGATCGAAGTCGGCACTCCGGTCACTGCTGACAGTCTTGGTTCGGAGCCCCGCAAGCACTCTGTGCACGGTAAACTTCATGCGACGGACGGATACGAGTTCGTGCTCGAAGTTACTACTGGACTGCGCATTCACTTTCCTCGCGAAAGCACGATTCTGCGCAAAGCTTGAGTACAGTCTGCTCTTTGAACGCAGCGAGAAGCGTGTAAACGTAGATGTTTAAGCAATGCGTAAATGCTCTGAAATTCATGCTGTCGACAGTCCGCTTCCGCACCGCCACAGAGTCACCGCAGCAGTGGTCCAGCGTGCGTAAGTTGACGCCATCCGAAGCATTATGAGACCATTGACTTGCTCCGGACTTCGCAAAGTATAAATGTGTGCAGATCCGGGACATCGGGAGAGCTCTCACAAGGATGCACCCCTCACGAATGATGAACGTTGAGAGCACGTTCTCTGTGGAGGTGCCAGCCATTCTACTTGACGCAGGCGTCAGTATTCCAGAGAGACCATCCACACATGGTCCAGAAGCTCGACAACTTCAACGAATATGGCGAACAAGATCACTTCAACGGCCAATGGCGCCGAACATCACAAGAAACATCTATTGCTGAGTGCATTCGTCATGGCAACGCCAGGCCATCTTACCGCCGGACAGTGGAAGCATCCTAGGAACAAGACTGCCGACTACAACAAGCTCAGCTTCTGGACATCTCTGGCGCGAATACTAGACGACGCCGGATTCCACTGCATCTTCTTCGCCGACACTCTTGGTCCGTACGACGTCTACAGAGGTCCCGGCAACGTCGGTCCGTCTTCGGCGTTACCGCCAGTACCACATACGAAGCACCATACGCTCTTGCGAGGAAGTTCTCTACGGTCGATCATCTTACGGACGGACGTGTAGCCTGGAATGTCGTGACGTCTTACCTGGAGAGTGCGGCGCGGAATTTTGGCCTGAGTGGACAAGCTGACTCTGCGGAGCGATATCATGTGGCGGAGGAGTTTATGGATGTGGTGTACAAGGTAAGTGCGGCTGGCTCGAGCATCATGCGTAGCTAACGAGTGAGCCATAGCTGTGGGAAGGGAGCTGGTCCGACGATGCAGCGATACGAGACGTTGAATGTGGTGTATTTGCGGTTCCAGGAAGGGTCAGGAGGATCGACCACAAAGGCGAGAACTTCAGCGTGGCGGGTCCGCACATATGCGAGCCGTCTCCTCAGAGAACGCCGTGAGTGAAGGATGGTTTCGTCTGCAATTCGAATGCTCACGTAATTTCTGTTCAGGTTTCTCTTCCAAGCCGGAACCAGTAAAGCAGGAGTGGAGTTCGCAGCAAAGCATGCAGAAGCGGTCTTCGTCAATGGCGAGTCAACTCAAAAAGTTGCAGCCACAGTCGCCTCGATCAGGAAGACAGCCAGAGACCTCGGCCGTGATCCCAGTATGGTCAAGATCATGGCAGGTGTGACGATCATCATCGACTCGACAGACGAGAAAGCCAAGCAGAAGCGGAATGAGTTCATCAAATATGGCGATCTCGAGGGGGCGCTCGCGTTGCTTGGAGGCTGGACTGGAATCGACATCGGCATCTACCCTGACGATCAGGACTTCTTGCTCGTCAAGCACCCTGCTTTGCAGTCAATGGCGAAGCGTTGCGCAAAACCAACTCCTGGAACCAACGAGCTAAGATGCACTAAAGCAAACATCGCAGAGTTTCTCTTGCTGGGCGGAGCTTTCCCGACAATCGTCGGAAGTCCACAAACGATAGCAGATCAACTCGAGAAGTGGGTCGATGAAGTTGACGTGGATGGTTTCAATCTTGCGCATGTCGTAAGCCCAGGATCCTACGAGGACATCATCGAGTTTCTACTGCCCGAGTTGAAGAGGAGAGGACTGCTTTCGGAGAGATCGGGAAAGACTTGCACTGCCCGTGAGGTCTTCGGAGGCAATGCTCGTGTGTCGAGCGATCATCCCGCGTACCACTTCAGATTCAGAGCTGCCGAAGACAGGGAAGCAGCATCCAAGCACGACTCCGCTCATTTTTCTGGAGACTGCTTCGAAGCTGGTTTCACGAGCTTTGGAGGCATAGGCCTTGGTGGATGGTACAGTGGCACGAGCGAGATCGAGAATGCTCAACAAGGTCAGATCTGACGATCGCAGTACGATGCAGATCAGGTCATCTCCGAACGAGCGTCGCTCAGTTCAAGCTATCAATCCGGTCGGAACGACGGCTTTTGCTCCAAGTCACGTCACGACGTTGGAGTTGGAAATCTGAATGCAAGGCAAACACTGTGTACAAACTATGGCAACGACCTTTGAAGGCTCATCCAGCAAAAAGAGTGTACCGCATCCTCCATCATTTCCAGCCGTTCAAGGTAGCGACTGAGTACAAAACATTGTAAGGTCGTCCAGGAAAAAGATCGGTCGGCATCATCCATCATTTCCGGTCGCTCACGCCCGTCGGTGCAGCCTGGACGAGGACCATAGGCCAACACACCAGCTCATTTTGCACCGGCAGCCCATGTGATCATGGCGGCAGTGAGCATGTGTTCGACCAGTCTAACACTCCTTGCAGGGCTCGCGGGCCTCGATCTCCCTTTTGGCGACCAAGTCGTCGGCCTCACGGACCTCGACCTCGCCTCCTTCGTCCTCCTTACACTCATCGCAGGGCTCGCGGACCTCGACTTCCCTTTTGGCGACCAAGTCGTCGGCCTCGCGGACCTCGACCTCGACCTCGCCTCCTTCGTCTTCCTTACACTCATGGCAGGGCTCGCGGACCTCGATCTCGCTCTCGGTGGACACTTCGTGGCGCTTGAAATTCGTAACGGCTGTGAAAACATGTCAGTGAAGCTCGGCTTTGCAGACCGTAGATGAGAGTGCGTCACCTTCGATCTCGGCGGAGCGCTTCACGACTGCTCCATGTTCCACAGAAGGTAGTGGGGCCTGCTCACGTTAGCTGCCATTTTGATTCTGATCCAGGCGCGATACGCATACAGCGAAAGACACTGCGCTGAAGAAGCCGATGATGGCGAGGACTGCAGAGTACTTCATGATTGACGGCGATGGACGATTTCTCTCGCTTGGAGTTGAAGTCTTTCGTGGCTGACTTTGACAGCTGGAGCTTGTGAAGTGTTTGAAAGAGTGATGGCCATTCTTGGAACTCGCTTGCTTATGTGCTGGCTCGGACATGCCGGAAATCGCTCATGGGGTGTGTTGTCAGTCGGTGAATGCTCGGAGCTCGATGTGCCAGCTCCTTGCAACGACGCCTTCTGGTCCCGGACCGGATTGACGGATGTCAATCTGTCGGACAATTCGCAGCAACCGATGGATGCTACTCGTACATGAGACCAGCATTATCTCCCGCAGGGCGGCCAGTAGCACTTCTCTTGGCTGCGGACATCTCGGTTTTCGTGCATGGTCGCATGTTCTTTGAGCTTAGCCACAAATGAGCCAGCATGATCTGCATGTGAAATCCGGAATCGAAGGCACCTCATCTCGGTTTGAGATGGATTTCTGGAGGAGACCAAAAGGCATCGCAGTGAGTTTGCGGCAAAAAACTCTCTGGCCGGCGAGTTGCGGACGAAGGCTGGGGATTGACCGGCAGCGACGTGGCAAGCCTACGGACGACTGGTAGAACAATAGCTGCAACAACTCGAAATAGTATACTTCGGTTAACGTATACGCGATACTTCTACACTACGCGGGAAGCCTTCCCGCGCCTTGTACAATATGTATTTAAGTTGAATTGCCATTGTTAGTGACTAATTCCAATTATAGTCTTATACATTTTAATC
>AFIV01000341.1:0-29458 GCA_000223765.2 Zymoseptoria ardabiliae STIR04_1.1.2
CCACCGCTCAAGCTTTACTGGGATGGACAAATCAGTTTCGAGACTCGATTCGGCCAATCCGCCCCTTGTCGGAGGCCTTCTTCACCAACCTTACGCAGGATGCACAGTTTCACGAGCGACTTGTATCGAGCACCTCGCTCGGAACGTCATTGGCAAGTAGATGCCGAACTTTTGACACTTTTCGAGTCGTCAAAGGATGAGTCGTGGCCCTGCGACGGTGCAGCCCGCCCCCGCCCAGCAGATCAGTTCTGCGGTAAGCAGCTGAAAAGTCTTGTGCGGATTGGATCGAGAAACAATGCACCATACTTGTTCCGCGAATGGGCTCAGCATGGTGGACTTGTATGTACACGACTACCGAAGAGGCGGAACTTCTCGATCGCAGTAGAGCCGAAGCTCGTGGTTAAGCACGATATCACAGCAACGTCCTCCGACGCTCAACAGCTGGGAACAGAGACGTTCGCACTGCACGACTGTACCGTTGATTTTGTGGCTGTGCCGTGGGCAAGGGTCGGACTCTTCATGCCTGACATTCTTCAGCATGTCCATGATTATACCTTGGTGGACGAACTACGAGCCAAACTGTTATGCGATGTGAGTCTGCACAACCGAGATTACATTCGATCGGCGGTCACTGCACCTTCTGCTCAACGCCCAAGAAACTACCAGAGGCTTGAATTCCTCGGCGACTGTGTGCTCAAATATGTCACATCATGCCAGCTCTTTAAAACCTATCCCAATCGGCCAGAGGGATACCTGTCCCAACGACGATCATTGCTGGTATGCAATGCCACGCTAGCATGCGCCGCGATCCGAACAGGGCTCGGTCGTTACATCATCTGCGAACCCATCGACTATCGCCAATGGACACTGCCATCAACAACATCCACTAAGCCCTCGCGGGAAATCTCGTCCAAGTCACTTGCAGACGTAGTGGAGGCTTTGATCGGAGCTGCTTGGCTTGAGACAGGCATGCAAGCAGCCAGAAAATGCATCGATCTCTTTCTTCCGGCGCTGCAAATACCCGTGCAACATTACAAATCGACGTCAACAACCGGCAAGATCTCCGGCAAACGCGAACAAGTCGAGGCACTAATCGGCCATAAATTTACTAACCCCGATTTTTTATCGCAAGCTTTGACCCATCCATCGTATGCTCATGTGTCGAGGACGGAATCGTACGAGCGCCTGGAGTTTCTCGGCGATGCTGTGCTGGATATTTTAGTAACGGAACTGCTAGCTGAGCATATCGACAAGCTCACACAGGGCCGTATGACCCAGGTAAAGGCTGCATTGATCAATGCAGACTTACTCGGTTACTTCTGTTTCAATCTCAGATTCGCGGAAACTCATCGGAGCATCAATACAGCGACAAGAGAGGTCCACGAGACTTACGAGCGCTCACTCGCTGACTATCTCGACTTCCACCCTGACTTAGCAGCAATTCACCAGGGTTCCAACGCTCGTTACTACGAGTTTCGAAGAGCTGCGAAACAGGAGCTGGAGTATGGCGCCTGTCATCCATGGGCGGAGCTTAAGCAAATGGGCATCAACAAGATGTTCTCTGACATGGTGGAGAGTGTCCTGGGAGCGATTTTTCTTGATTCAGGACAGAATATCTCCGCTTGTCGGCCCTTCACACAACGCCTAGGACTATACCAATATGCCAATCGTGTGATCGACGAGCAAGTTGGAGTAGTTGCTCGAAGCGCTGACTGACTCATCATCCTCGATTGTGATGAGTCTATTGTCATGAACCAAAAGTTGGTCGGAGTACCTGGCATTTTCGAATCAGCAATATTATTCAATGGTGATCGCTCTTGTCGACGCGCTCAGAAAAAGTGCATGAACAATCGCTATGGCAATTGACAAATCGGCTAGGAAAGGATGCTACGACGCTTGTCAAGTCTCGCATCGACAATATCCTTCTACTTTTACCGCACTGCTCCATGGCGATATCGCGCTGTTTGTATACAAGCCGATGTGTCAGGAAGGCTATCAAACATCGTGCCGGGGGTCCGCTTGTATGCGATCAGCCCTCTTCATGCTCCAAAGGATGATATGACCTTCGCTCATGACAGGAACAGAAACTCTTGGCATCGATCGAAGTCATCACATCATTCAGAAGCCGTGTAAAGTCTCACCAAGCTGCCAATCCTGGAGGCCAACACTCAGTGACCGAGGCGCTTTCTGGATACTGTTCGCGATGGCAAGCGAAACATTCGCAACCTCAAGGAAGCCAGGCTCTTCGTGCCAGCGATATCCCGTGAAAATGTTCGCCTTCCATGCATAGTAAAAGTTCGCAGCAAGCAGAACGGGTGGACGGCGACACGGCGAGCGCTGTGTATAGATCATTCACGAGTTTCGCTCCAATGCAGTATTGTGTGATTCGTTCTACTTTGCTACAGAAGACCTGAGACAAATCGCAGGTGGGAAAATACTTTGCGACCTGCTATCGACCTTTTTGAAGCCCGCATGGAACGCCTGCAGAATCTTTGCTGCGAACGACGAATTGACCGCTGACAGCATGCATGAATTTGCGAACCTCAGCTGAGAACTCCTTGCTACAGCCTGCAACTCGGACCACAATGAAAAGCGCTACGCGTACAACTCGCGCCAGTGTGAAGGGATGTGTGAGGCAGGTCAGCTATCGTGAGCGTAAAAGGGCAAAGGCAGACAGGCGCATTGTAGATGGCACTGCTGAAAATATTGATAAGAGGTAAAACGTATGGCCCAATAAGGGAAAGTGGCTTCTTCTGAAACACTCTGGTGGGCACAGAAGCCAGCAACTCGTCAGTAGTTGCAGCGCCCGCAATAGCCGCAGCGCTCCATACATGCGGTGTAGTCTGGCTCCGCATCGTTGTCACTATCACCAATGGAGCCGAGATCAACGCCCCCTTCAGCATCTGAGCCCACATACCCATCAGAATCTTCCTCTAAAATCTCAGCTGCAGAAAGGCCTGGTTGTGACCACACCTGTCTCAGCTCGTCTGGCAAAACGGGGTTGAACTTTCCACCCAGGCGACGGAACTCGAGTATCTGGGGCCGCTGTGAGCAGACTTCGAACACCGTGCCTGCTTGGCTCCTGGCATATTTGATAATCTTCTCTATGAGCGCGGAGAATGTCCTGAGGTCATCCGTATGTTCGGTCTCCCATTGAGCAATCTGTTTTCCTACGTCCATGATCTGGATGTCATCAAATGTGCCGCTCCTGTGGTACGCCACGATGAAATTGGGAATCTGCCGCAACCAGAGTCTGTCAATCTCTTCGGCAAGGACATCCTCGCCTTTCCGGCGAACAGATCGTGTCTTGATGTCAAAGATAGCCTCCTGCGAGATGATTCTTCCACCAGCTAACATTTGCAAGCTTTCTGTTTCCGCCAGATGATGGAATGCCGGTAATGACTCCGTCGCTTTGTGTTTGAGATATCCGTCGCCTTCGCAGCGAATGATGCACTCAAAGCCGCCAAACTCATACCTAATGAGTCGTTAATAGGAAACAGATTCCCGGACGCATCTGTTAAGCTTCGTGTACGCCTTAGGCATCGTGTGGCCGTAGCCGCGAACACCTAGGATCTTTTTATCTAGGCTGTTCTCGCGGCGAATAAAGAACACCGTCGAGCCTACAACCTCCACTACGAATCGAAACTCCTTGTTATGTCTCCGGGCAAATCGTAAGAGATTGCCTATCGTACTGCCGCATACGAAGAGGTCCACTATATCTATGTCGAGATCGGGATTCTGCGTCAAAACCGCACGAACGGCGGGTTCGGTTGGATAGTTCGGATATTAAGTAGCGTTAATGTCGCGAAAGAAGTCGCTAGAATCTTCGGGCAGCTGCGGTGGATAGTTGTATAGCGTCCAATTTGGGGGCATGCCTTCACCTCTTAGCTTATTATTCGTAATTCGGTCGCATTGTAGAAGCACTACCTAGAACGACGATTGTTAGAGTATCTTTCTTTACCTAGTTGAAAGAGGCCAAGTACCCGCAACTAGTAATGCGTAGCGCCTTACCGCGCGAAAGTGTCCCTTAAGTATGTTCGTATATTAAGGTCTCTATAACTATACCGAATAGCGGACTACCTTCCTACGGCGTAGTACCGCCTCTCTAGCGCGCCTAGCTACGCCTAGCGAGATAATTCCTAGAACCTCTACTATTAATACTATACATCGTAAAGTGTTCTACGCTATTACGAGACAACTAGAGTTTATAAGAGTACGAAAGGATCGAAGATATCCCGTTAATGCTCGCTAAAGTAATGCTTAGATTACTACGTTACGCTACGTTAGGTTTCGCTACCTACTCGGTTATACGACTTTAAATACTTACCCCTACGGTCTTATATAGAACTAGGGCGTTTTTCGTTGTCTCTACGTATACTATATTACCCGTACGGGATTTTGAGCTAGTAAGCTCTACCTAGAAAGCTCCTTTTAACGTCTACTTCTTCCTAGTACCTCTTAATATACTAAGTCTATACTAACTATACCGATTAGGTCGACTACGCCTACCTCTTTAGATTATATTAATAAGTAGTGCTACGATTCGTCTTACCGCCGCGTAGATAGCGGTACGCGACGATAGAGTTACTCGTCTTTTATACGCCTTTATTAACGGACACCGACCGGTTAAGAGCACTCGGGACTATTACTAATTTATTAACGCTATCTATAGCTAGTTAAACTACGTAGACTATATTAAGAAGCTTAGTTATAGTACGAAAGGATTAGAGGCGCTACATTAAGGGCTACGGTTCGATACGTCTAATATATCTATAAATAGTCTAGTATACCGGCTCTTACTTTATCTCGCCGTTCCGGAAGTAAAGCGTCTCTATAATAGATAGTATCTAAGGCGTATCCTAAAGGAAGTCGTATTACTACTAAGTATTTAGGATACTATTAACCGAGTATATTAAATTAATCGTCTAAACGTAGAGGCGAGGAGTAGCTTCGCGTAGCTACTCCTAGAACTACTTACCTAGAACTCTAATCGACCGGTTAACGTAGAAGTAATTATAGACGATATTACGGCGAAGGGAACCTTTTTAAACTCGACCGATCGTAAGCTCCGAACAATTAGCTATCGTATCGAGTACATTTTACGAGCAAAAGTAAAAGGGAGAAGTACTTTATGTTCTTTAGGGCCGGGAGGTCGGTACGATAACGATTTCGTTAACTTCCGTTAAATTACTATCTATCCGACGAAGGATAAGCTTACGGCTAAGGAAACTCCCTACTACGACCCGGTACATACCTTATATTCGGTCTTATCTAGAGGGCGAGTTACTTATTACCTTAGTAATTAATTCCGGCTACTTCGAGAAGATTTCCTCGAAGAACTTCGGCTCGATCTTAAAAGTTCGTTACGTAAGGGATTTCGACGTCCGCGTATACGATTATCTAACCTCCGGTTCGAGGGTATATATAATAGTAGCGAGAGGAACCGATGCCTAACATTGCTTACTCTTTCCGCGAATAAAGGGTTTAGTACTCTTATAAATATACTAGATCCCCGATCGTTCTTAAAAGCTAATTATACCTTCCTAAAGTATTAGTCGTTCGGATATTTTATCGATAAAGGTAATATTATCGCTTTCGGAACCGTCTATCGGGACGAGGATCTCTTATACTAGGGTCCGCCTACTATTATAATCTATATTCCCGGCTCGTAAGCCTTACGGAGTACGCTTCGGGCCCTCGTAGTATCTTTAATAGTTAAATTTATAATTATCGATACTACCGCGTTCGCCTACGAGCCTATACTAAGATGCCTATAAGCTAAGTATAAACTCCCTTTATAGAAACATATTCTATATCTAAAGGAAACGAGCGAACCTCTTTAGCTTTACGAATTTTCGGAAGCTCTATTAGAGCTCGTAGACGGCATCGAGAGTAGGAACGACCTATAGACAGTCCTTAAACTAAAGAGGTCGGTAGTTCTAGATAACTCCTAGATAGTATCTCTACTAATAGGTTTACGCTAGTCCGTAAGCTTAATTTAAGGCCCGCTAGGTATAGGCAAATCCTTCGTTAGTACTCTACTTATTAAAGCTCTTTATAACAGCACTTTAGAGAGGATTTTAGTTATCTACTATACTAACTACGCACTTAACTAGTTCCTAGAAGATCTTATAGACATCGGTATCTCGTAGTCTAGTATAGTCCGACTCGGTTCTAAGTCTATAGCCCGTACTAAGCCCCTAGGGTCGTTCGAGTAAGCGCTACCTAGAACTCGTACTAAAGAGAACTAGGATACAATTAACCGGCTAGGTAAGGAGACTACCGAGAACGTTACGAAGCTTAACTAAGCGGTAGTAGCCTTTAAAACGCTTAGAACATCGGAGTTACATATACTCGAATACCTAGAATTCTTAGATAATTACGATTTCTTCGAAGTATTCTAAGTACCGGACGAAGAGGAAGGTTTTACTAAAGTTAGTAAGAATAGCCGTAGAATTAATAGACTATACTTACTACGGAGGTAGATAGAAGGTAATAATATAGGAGTCTTCGGGCCTTAGATATTACCTTAGTATCTAGAGATCTAGGAAATAGATAAAGACTCTCGACGTACGAAGTTAAAGTAATAGGAAAGTACTATAGTAGTAGAGGCGGTCGACGACGTCGTTAGTCGGGCTTATACCTACGATGCTAGTTAGTATACTTTATCGGAAGTATTAGGCCGTAAGGATATAGAACTTATTTAACGTAAGCGAATTGTTACTTATACGACTACCGTAGCTACTAAGTACTCTTCCTAAATATAGAGCGCTGCGCCCGGGATCGTTCTAGTAGAGGAGGCTAGCGAGATTCTAGAAAGCTATATTCTTACGGCGATAACCCTATATACTAAGTAGCTTATTCTTATTAGAGATTATAGATAACTCCGACCGAAAGTTAATAACTATCGTCTTACGGTAGAGAAAGGAGATAGGTTTAATCTAAACCGGTCTTTGTTCGAACGTTTAGTAATAGTAAGATTCCCGTATACTATACTAACGTAGTAGTATCGGATGTGTCCCGAGATCTTAACCCTCGTCCGTTATTTAATATATCCTAATCTTCTAGATGTACTATCGATAAGCTAGCGAGAAGTACTACGTAGATTATAAAACCGAGTTATGTTTATTAAGTATATAAAGCCGGAGAGCTCGGCCCCCGTTACCGACCGAAGAGATTAGGGTACTAGCGCTAGTAAAGAGAATAAGTACGAGGTCGTAATAGTTAAGAAGATAGTAAAGTATATAGTATAATAAGGCTATAGTACCTTAAGTTAGGTAGTCCTTACGCCGTATCTAGGATAGCTTAGTCTCCTACGCCGAAAGCTTATAGAGGACAACGATCTAGTTCTTAATAATATAGACTCTTTTAACCTAATACGAGCTAGTTTAATGTCTATAGCTAGCGTATCGTAGACTAAACGGGCCCTCCGTATATTAATAGTCGACAATTATTAAGGAGAAGAGGCTAATATCGTTATCGTTTCTTTAACTCGTAGTAACCTAAACGGTAACATTAGCTTCTTAGACTCGCCTAAGCGAATAAACGTACTTCTTTCTCGAGCTCGTAAGGCATTAATTATTATTAGTAACCTAGCGACGTTCGTCGCTAGTAAAAAGGGCTACGATCTATAGTCTTTATTCTTTAATCTACTCGCTAAGACTAATTCGATCTAGGATAGCCTCCCTATCCGCTATACCTAGTATCTAGATCGATAGATACTACTTACTTGTCCTAAGGACTTTAATTAGTAATGCCCGGATAGTAGTTGTCCGGAGCCTTATAGCGTTATTCTTAAGTATAGCTAGCATTTATATAAATAGAAATGCTACTAACTCGTAGATTACTCTAAGATAGCGTACTCTTTCCCGATCCGTAGGGAGTACCCTTAGGGTTATACCCTTTATTAGATATACGCTAAAGGTTATCCGGTCTCTTATCGAACTTACGATACTAAGGTTGTAGCTAAACGTGCCCGGCAAGAACGTAACGCTAAGCTTAATTAAGAGCGATAGGAACGATAGACTTTATATGCTCTTTAACTCGCCGGGATCTAAGAGGAGCTAGACCGTATACGCTAGATCGCTAAAGAAAAACGAACGGACGAAGATTAGAGCGCCGAGCTTACGCGGCGTTAGTTAGATCTCGAAAATGCTAAGGCCTTAGCCGCTCGAAGAGAAGTCGCCGAGAAAGCTACCCGGGAGTAGGCTTAAGCGAAGCCTATTAGTAGCCCTATAGATTTAAAGGCGCCGATACCGAGCTATAACGAAGACCTAGGTATCTAATTAGAAGCCTAGCTAGACTAGGAGCTATAGAAGACCCGCGAAGGTACTATAAATATTACTATAGACGCTTTAATAGCTATAATTAGACTTAAAGCCGTAAAAGATAAGTTCCTCGAGATTAAATCTAAAGTCGACTTATTAGTACGGCAAAACTTATCGGTCGAGAAAGAAAGATTCGGCGTAGTCTTAATAGGCAATCCTAGTATAGGAAAGACGACCGTCGCTCGGATCTACGGTAAATTCTTATGTTCCGTAGGGGCTCTACTAGGAGACGTCTTTATCGAAACAACCGGCGCTAAGCTTACGAGTAAAGGCGTATAGGGTTATAAGAAGCTAGTTAAGGATTTACTTAATAAAGGCGGCGGTGCCTTATTTATTAATAAGGCATACTAGCTTACCTCTAGGTCGAGCTTTAGCGGCGTAGTTTTAGATTTTTTACTTCCCGAAATTAAAAATCTTACTAGTAAAGTAGTCTTTATCCTTACTAGGTACAATAAGTAAATAGAGAAGTTTTTTTAGTATAACTAGGGCTTACCTAGCCGGTTTCCTTAGCGAATATAGTTCGTAGACTACGAAGACGAAGAACTCTTAGTAATTATAAATTATAATATCGAGAAGCGGTATAAAGGTAGAATGTAGCTTTAAGGCGGAGTCTAAGGACTATTTGCCCGCATCGTAGCGCGCCGTATTAGACGCGGTCGTAGTAAAGAAGGCTTCGGCAATACGTAAGAGGTAGAGAACGTAGTCTCTAGTATCGCTTCTCGTTAAGTAAAGCGGCTACGTAAGGAGCGACGGAAAGTAAGAGGTAAGAATTTAGAAACTAATAACCTACTCTTTACGGAAACCGATCTTATCGGACCGAAACCTACTAACGTACTTATTAACAATTCGTCCTAGTTAAAGTTATAGTAGCTTACCGGCTTACGTAGTATAAAAGAGGCTATCTAGTCGCTACTCGCTAGTATCTAGCTTAACTACGAACGAGAATTAGCTAAAGAGCCGCTCGTTAAATATAGCTTAAACAAAGTCTTTCTCGGCAACCTAGGAACTAGTAAGACTACTATTACGAAGCTATACGGCTAGATTCTAGTAGACCTCGGCCTTTTGTCGAGCGGTAAAGTTATTACTAAGACGCCGTTAGACTTCGTAGGAAGCGTAGTAGGAGTATTAGAAGCTAATACTAAATATATTCTCGATGCTACGGTTAGAAAAGTCCTCGTTATCGACGAAGCGTACGGCTTATTTAGAGACCGCGGAGGAGTGTCTAATCTATACCGTACTAGTATAATTAATACTATTATCGTAGAGGTCTAAAATGTCGCCGGCGATAATCGTTATATTCTACTCCTAGGTTATAAAGAGTAGATAGAAGACATAATGTAATACGTAAACCCTAGGCTTACGCGCCGCTTTCCTATCGACTCTAGCTTCGTCTTCGAGGATTTTAGTAATAAGGACATAGAAGCTATCTTAGAGACAAAACTAAAAAGTTAAGTATTTTAAATTACCGATCGGGCGAGATAGGTTATACTCGGTATACTCTAGCGCGTACGTAATCGTCCTTACTTCGGAAACGCTAGAGAGGTCGAAATTATCCTTAACGACGCTAAGTTGCGATAGTAAAAGCGTATTAGTTAAGATACTATAGGTATAAGGGGAATTTTCGAAGCGGACGATTTTAATCTAGACTTCGAAAGAGGCGAACGAGCAAATACTAATCTTACTATACTTTTTAAAGACACTATAGGATGTAATAATGTTATTAAATAGTTATAAGGCTACTAGAACGTAGTAGCGAGGCTAAGAGAGAATAATATAGTAAGTAGCTCTTATAAAATTCGACTTTAGCGGTCTTATATTAATAGATTTTAGGACCCGCGAGAAGAGATCCCGTTCGCTTTCCTATTTAAAGGCCCGCCTAGTACGGGTAAGACAACTACGGCGCGGAAGATAGGTAAACTCTACTACGATATAGGTTTCTTATCTAAGGTAGATGTAGTTAGCTACTCGGCATCCGATCTCGTCGCTAAGTATACGGGCTAAATAGGACTAAAGACAAAGAGACTCCTAGAGTCTACGCTTAGTAAGGTACTATTTATCGACGAAGCGTATCGACTAGCTAGTAGACATTTTGCTTAAGAGGCTCTAGACGAGCTTATTAACGGCCTTACGAACGAGCGCTTCTTCCGTAAACTAATTGTTATTCTTATAGGCTACGACGCTAATATCGATAAGCTTTTGCGGATAAACCTAGGCTTAAGTTCCCGCTTTCTAGAAGAGATTATGTTTAAGCCCTTTACGCTAAAATGTTATCTTAATCTACTCGTTAAGGTAAGTAATCTACGACGTACTATAAGGGCTAAAAGTGCTATACTTACTATTCCGTAGAATTTAAGTAATAGGAAGCTTTTAGACCTCTCGCCTCTTCGTCGTATAAACGTATCCGTCGAAAGTAAGGTCTTAGAGCGTTTCGAGGCGCTAACTTCGTTAGAAAATTTCGGTAACGCTCGCGACGTTAAGACATTAGGGAAGAATATATTTAAAGGCTTACTAAAGCGTTCTAGTCCTAAAATTAGTAGCCTCTAAGTATATCTAGAGCTCCTCTTAACCGCGCTAGACGATATAGTCGTAGTACGCTAGCGACGAAAGGTAGACGTAATAATCGCTAGCGCTACGTCGAAGGTAAGGATACTAACGCCGAGAGTATAAGGCTTCGTACCGTAAGTTACGTATATAACCGCGTAACCTACATCGATTATATAAGAATACTATACGAACGAAGAGGCATTAGACTTAGACGGCGGTTAGGAAATATTACTAGATTCCTACGGTAGCGAGAACGAACCGCCTAGCTTAAAACCGCTATCCTAGCCCGCCGTAGGTCGTAACCCCGGCGTTAGCGACGTAGTCTAGGAGCAACTCTAGTTCGACCGGATTAGAGTAGAGTAAGAAGAACGTAAATTCTAGCGTTTATAAGAAGAGGACCGTAAGTTAGCGGTATAGCTAAAAGCCTACGCTAATATAAAGCGCTATTAGGAACTAGAAGCGCTCGAGTATAAGCGTAAAGCTACCGAAGACGAACGATATAAGTAAGCCGTAGTATAGGCTAAACTAAGGGAGATAGGATACTATCCGGTTAGGTTTTAATAGGTTAAGTAGGTAGGGGGCTATCGCTATACTAGAGGCTTATATTAGAGATCGGACGGCGATGTAACTACGATACTATAATAGACTTAAGCTTAATAAACTTTCTAAGACCTAAAGCTACGGTTATTGTTTTTAGCCTTACTTATTATATAACTTACTTTCGCTCTTTACTACTATCTAAGCGACTACTAGTATAGTAAGCCTTAGTAAAGACTCTCCGGCTCTTTTAAAGCAAAGTAGCTTAATAACGTCGCGGTAGCATTTATAGAGAGGGTATAACGTAGCTCGATTCTACGGACTTATCGCGGACAAACATCGTTAGCGAACATAAAACGTAGTTATAAAACGTAGCCCGCCTTCCTTCCCTATAATGTCTCTCTATCGAAATTTAGATTAACCTAACCCTAGATCCTTTTCTAGACATCCCCTCTATTATTCGAAAATAAGCGCTATAGGCGTACTCCTATACGTACTATTATACTAGTTCTTCTCTATCTTAGTTCTTAAGTTCTAGCTATCCCGCTTAAGCCCTCGTATATAAGATAGATAGCCCCTAGGGAGATAGGCGAAGAAACCTACTTTATCCCCGTTCTCTAAAGCGGAGTCGCCCGGGGTAACTACTCGTAGATTATAGTAGCGGTAGACGGAATAGGTCGTTATAATGCTCGGACCGTACGGCGGATCGGCTCGTATTACTAGAGATCGTTAATATATATATAGTAATACTCCTCTATAAGGGATATCCTACTAAGATCTACTAGAGAAAGGGCTATATTAGAGTAGTAGGTAGATAGAGTCGTTATCTATACGCATTCGTCTAAGGTCGCGCGAAGCTACGTTATAATTTGCGAGTCCTACTAAAGTACCTAAGGACGCATTACGTTTTAAAAACATCTAAGAAGAGGTATATATCCGCTAATCTACGGACGGCTTAGTTACGATCTTATATAATAGTACTAAGATACGACAATTAAGGCGGGTATACGAGACAGGTAAGCCTAAGAGCTACTAGGGAGTAAGAAGATAGAGGCGGAGAGGCTAGCGAGGATTACGAGGTAGTAGTAGGAATACTATAAAATAAAACCGTAGGAAGTAAGAGTAATGTCTCGATACTAAGTCCGTCTCCTAAGTTACTACTCTTCTTAGGATATACTATTCGCCTAGTATAGCTACTATTAATCCTACTATATCTACTATTTACTAGTTCTACTACTACGTATAGAAATCGGCCTACTACTATCCGGCCGCCTACGCCGCCTATACCGTACCTATAGCTCCTATCGATAGGTCGCTAACTATTATTCTTCTTCGGTGTACTATAGCCGGACTGCCCTCTACTTCCCTACTCTATATATTTTATGCCTTATCTACATTTATAGAAGGGCGTATAGCATCGACCTAGGGGGGTCTTACCTATAAAGAAGCGGAGGTAAGCCCGGTAGTTATAGATCTACGCGCGGTAGCATTTCGTAGTTAGTCCTATCTACGGTAGCTAGTCTAGGTTAGACTACGCTAGATCTACCGCTTATTATTCCCGATTATTTAGTATAGTCTCTCTCGTAAGGTCTTTATTTTTACGGTCTTATATACGATTTTCTCGCTCCTATAGAGCCTGTTTACGGGCAGATGTCGCCTCTTATTATCTATCTATCTCTTACTTACGAGCATCTATCTCTTACTTACGAGTATCTATCTCTTACTTACGAACGTTTATCTCTTACTTACGAACGTTTATCTCTTACTTACGAGCGTCTATTTCTTACGTACGATTATCTATCTCTCGCTAAAAACCGCTAGTCTCTTATTCTTACGAATCTTCTTATAGGCTGTCTCTATTTTCGGACCGTACGAAGGGTATAGGTAAAGTACATCGTAGACTATTAGGAGTGTTCTCGCTTCTAATGCTACTATCGTAGACTAATAGATTGTCCTAATGTAGCTCTCTATTTCTAGATAGACGACCGGTCCTATCGAGGTCCTAGAATATAAGGTCTACTATAGAGCTATCCTCTAGATTAGCTAGCTAAATAATAGGGTCGATAATTAAGCCTCCTAGTCTAATAAGATCGAATTCGCGGTTCCGAATACGATCTCTAGGTTACTCGCGGCGTACGTAGCTTATTAGTAGAGGTTAGGTAACCTAATAAATTCGTCTATATAGTTATCTCGAGGACTACAATATAGGCAACTTACCTCCTAAGTCCGATACTACTCTAGAGGAAAATATATCTTCCGCGTCCTAAGCCTAATAATAACTATAGGCTACGTTATCTTAGGTTTTTAATTTACGACGTAATGCGGATTAAGAGATCGTTCTTTTACGACATACTCTATTACGTAACCGACTAGAGCTAGCTATACTACTATATGTCCTATAAGACTAGTACGGAATTACGCTAAGGAGAGCGAACCTAATCGCTATAGTAAGGTTTGTATCGAACCTAGGATATACGGGGTAGGTAGGCCCGTAAGACGACCGGTAAAGAAAATAGCTAATAGATAAGGATAGTATAGTAGTAAGACCTATTAACCGTTCGCGTAAGTAGTAGTAGGGTCTACGCCGCTAACGCATATATACGTAGGATGCTCTAAACACGTCCGAAGCGGAAAAATGAGCCTCTACCCGAGTATGTCCGGCGAGACGCAGTTAGCTACACTATTGATTCCTAGGTTGTGATGCAGCCAGACCACTCGTGTTGTAAACTTCCACCCCGGTCGGTTGCCGTCGGAAGGGTCGGCGATAAAGGACGGGAGAACGGAAACAGGATGCGGGATCAGCGGGACGCCCCGCTAATTCCCCTACGTTTGCAGATGTCACCTCCAACGGCCTATGGAGTAGTGTTGATGTCGAGACTACTGTACCTTCTAACTTATTCACCACTTGTGTCCAAGAACGGTAGCGAGCGCGACAAGGAATGGTCGTAACCATCGTCCGGATTGGCCGTCCATGCATCTGAATGACGTCGACGTTGCGCATGTCCTGATTTTGATCGGATCATTGAGCTCCCAATTGGCTCTGATAGCGTCCAATTCTGCGCTTTTCTTGGATGTCTTTGGAGTGCAATGCATCCTTCAGTCACTTTCAGGGCTCGCGACCGTAATCAAATCGCGGCTTTACGCAACATCAGACGAATGCTTCAAACATCGACTCTGTCTACACTACTATGCCTCTGATCCAGCACTTTCTCCAAGGGTTCATAATGGGGTTCTTTATGGAAGAATTGGATCCACTCGTCCCGCAAGAACATCAGAGGTCTGCACGGGACAGATGGCGTGATGGCCAGATAGCAAGGGACTGCGTTCTGCGGAGAATTTCCTATTGGACCAGCGCAGCAGCAATTGACGGTTCGTTCTCTCGCAGAACAGATGCGGGCATGGCGCTTTGGACTTGGTGGGTCACGGCATCGGCAGGGGTCTGAGTTGAACGAGGTGCTGACTGAAGAAGAGCCGGAGGCCGGAAGCGGGGTTGAGGAGGCCGATATGGCTGGGGGTGATGTTGTCCTCATCCCTGACCGCACTAGGGATTTCACGTCCTTCGGGGACGAGAAGGTCTAGTCGTGTGTTGCTGGCTGTCTTAGACCAGGACTCAGTGCAACGATGAACGCTGCTCGGGAGATTTGGCCATGTTGATCATCGTAGAAAGTGAATTGGAATCAGCACGTGCAAAATTGGACGGTCGAAAGCCCTGGTATGCGTCGCTCGAACTAGGTTTCAACTAGCTACCATACTTGTCTCTGCCGCACATAAGACATCAAGCTTTCTCGGCCTGAGAGTACGTACGAGTTTTCTCGACCGCTTCCACATTGTTTGCTCTTTTCGACACCCAAAATCTCATATCCTGTGTCGGGGACTTTCCAAATTCGCACTTTCCCACATAACTCTGTGTCAAGCTTTCCGCTGCTACACTCTGGCTTTTGGAATAACCCAAATGGACGCTCTAGCGCATCAGCTTGCGGGGGTGAATCTAAGGTGCCCCGAGTCGTTGCCGTTTGAACCTGGCAGTAGCGAACAATTCCAGCATGTGCGCTTGAGCGGCGTGCCTCGCTACCTCTTTCGCCTATATACTCCGCACTCGGATGGTGAGACTGATGCGACATGGGTCAAATCCAGGGACATTTCGACCACAAAACCAGGAGCATATCAGGACATTTTTCAAACCACCGATAAGCATGTCACCGCAAAAAACATTTGGGGACATCTCTGTTGGCAAAATCTTCCCGAGGACAATCTCATGTCCTGGACTTCTTCGTTGCTGGTGACGATTCCGTACGTCTTCTACAGACGTGCCCATTGGCGAGACGGATCTGATTACCGCGACATGAAAATCTGCGTTGTCGATACCGGGGAGTTCCACGACAGAGCCTTCATTAGTGATTTGGACGTAATCCAGGCCTTCCAGAAATACAGCCCAGAACTCGCCCGGTTCGCACATCTACGTGCGTCGGACTATTACTTTGGCGAGTATCTGTCCCAGGGTGCACTCAAAATTGAGGGAAAGTGCAGCATCGTCTCTGTGCAACACTTGATTAGCGCAGGCCTGCTCCGTCTGCGGGACGAAATCCAAGCATCATACGACAGACCACGAGTGGAATGGGCTGCCAAAGTGGTTGAGCTCCGCAAGGCTCTGCATCATACTTCAGTTCAGTCCTCTCTAAGGCAGCAGATACACATTGCACTGAAGATTGGCAATCTTTTCCATGGAAAGTTTCGTCTCCCAGTAGCGATCCAACTGACAGCTCTCTGCCCTGGTCGCTTAGACGCCGATGTCATTGCGACCTCTTTCGCAGAAGGAAGTCTCGGCGGTAGGTCTCGATTCTAACGTAGTAAAGTGCTGCGCCTGACTAATTATGTCTGTCATGCGACGAACGCGATGCTTGCGCGGCGAAGGACTCGCGCGTTGTTCAGTACGTCAAAATGGAGGAGCTTACTCGTACTCGTATTATCTCGGATATTATTTACGCAGAGGGTTGTCTAAGCGCATTTAAAGGTATTTTAATCTATACTAGAGAGTAGAATCATTAGTATGACCTCGCTGACTATATAGTAGATGCAATCGGTAAAGTATAAAGTAGCTTAGTATAGTACGAAAGACGTATATCTACGTTAGAAGGTCTTTTTAACGAAGTCTAAAAATCGCGATTAAAAGATATATTATAAATGGCGGAACAGACCGAACTAGCCTATAAATCTCTAAAAGACTATATAGTAGTAGAGTTCGAAGTTAACGAGGTTATATAGTAAAATAGAAGCTTTAGAAGGACGCGCTATAGTATTATTCTACCTATACTCTTTGCCTACTATAAAGCTCGGGGTTAGGCATTAGTATATATATCGAATATAATCTATATAGTATTATTACCTCCTACTAGGTTCCTATATAGCCGTATATTTCTTTCCTCTTACGTCGTATATTGTCGGCGCGCTAGTAGCGCCGGAAGTTATTGTCGAGCTCTATAGATAAGACTTTTCCGCTCGTACGAGGCGTCGAATTACTGAGCATAAGAGCTCTATCGCGAATCTCCTTAGACCTTATCGGGTATATCGAAGGGGGGTAGTCCTTCTTTACGGGCTTTAGGGGGCGATAGTAGACGAGGCTATCTATAGACTATATATATTATTAACATCGAATGTAGTATACCGGGTACCTAGTATTTCGATTCGCGGAGAAGATAATACCGTTCTCTTCGAGGGCTCGTCGATACGGGACGTCGTAGACGTTATTAGGGGGCGATAATAGACGGCGGTAAGCCTATCGGTAACTATATATTACGACTATAGTAATATAGAGTGTCTAGGCTTAGTCGTCGTATCCGTAGTCGTTAACGGCGCTACTACGGTTACTAACTTCCTTATATACGTTCTGTCCGTTTCGTACTCTCGGTATTTAGTAGTCTTTTATCTCCCGCGACCGCGATAGTAGCTCTATAGGCATATATACGCGGAGGGACGCGCAATATCCTATAGACACCGTTACGGCCGCGTATAGACGTATAATATATAGTTATACTATAGAATTCTAAAAAGTATACTTCTCGCTATATTAATGTTTTTTTTTTCTCTAGTAAAAGGAATTAGAAGAGAGGAGTAAAGTATAGACATTATTAAATGCTAAGTTATACTATACTTATCCGTACGTTAGCGCTCGCTAATATGTAGACTAGCGCACTACTATCTAATTAGCGTATTTAAAAACACTATTAGTACTATCCGCTTATTCTAGTCTAAGTAGAACATAGAAACGCTAGCAACAAAACATTTACTAAGCCTACTATTACGGAGGATAATCTAGCTAGCTTATAATAACGCGTACTAAATTAGTCTATATCTAGGACTTTAAGATTAGACTAGGCGATACGAGGTATTAAAGCGGGAATACGAGATAGGTAAGCTTAAGAGCGGCTAGGGAGTAAGAAGGTAGAGTCGGAGAGGCTAGCGAGAATTTCGAGGTAGTAGTAGGAGTAGCGTCGAATAAAATCGTAGGAAGTAAGAGTAACGTCTTAATACTAAGTCCTAAGTTACTACTCTTCTTAAGATATACTAAACGCCTAGTATTACTACGACTAATCCTACTATATCTACTACTAGCTCTACTAGTTCTACTACTACGCGTAGAAATTAGCCTACTACTATCCGGCCGCCTACGCCGCCTATACCGTACGTATAGCTTCCCGGTCGATAGGTTACTAACTATTATTCTTCTTCGGTATATTGTAGCCGGACTACCCTCTATTCCCCTCCTCTATATATTCTATACCTTATTTACATTTATAGAAGGGCGTATAGTACCGACCTAGGTAGGTCTTACCTATAAAGAAGCGGAGGTAAGCCCGGTAGTTATATACCTACGCGAGGTAGCATTTCGTAGTTAGTCCTATCTACGATAGCTAGTCCGGCTTAGACTATACTAGATCTACCGCTTATTGTTCCTAATCGTTTAGTATAGTCTCTCTCTTAAGGACTTTATTTTTACGGTTTTATATACGATTTTCTCGCTCCTATAGAGCCTATTTACGGGCAGATTTCGCCTCTTCTCGTATATTATATATTTAAGGCCTCTTAGCTCTACTAACTACTAAGTAGTAGTAGGTTCGTAGTAGAGGTTAGGTAACCTAATAAAATCGTCTATATAGCTATCTCGAGGACTATAACATAGGCAACTTACCTCCTAAGTCCGATACTACTCTAGAGGAAAACCTATATTCTACGTCCTAAGCCTAATAATAACTATTAGCTACGTTATCTTAGTGCTTAATATACGATATAATACTAATTAAGAAGGATCGCTCTTTTACGGTATACTCTACTATATAGCCGACTAGAGCTAGCTATACTACTATACTATATCTAGGACGATGTCCTACGAGACTAGTACGGAATTACGCTAAGGAGAGCGAACCTAATCGCTATAGTAAGATTTGTATCGAACCTACGATATACGGGAAAGGTAGGCCCGTAAGGCGACCGGTAAAGGAATTAGCTATAGATCGCCGTAAGTAGTAGTAGGGGCTACGCCGCCGACGTATATATACGTAGGATGCTCTAAACGTATTAGGAGGCAAAATTAAGCTCTATCCTAGTATATCCGCTCGGGCGTAGTTAGCTATACTATTAATTACTAGGTTATAATAACTCGTACAGATATAGTCTACGTATTAATATAGATACGCGTTCCGGTCTAGAAGTTCTAATATCGACTAGGAGGATAATTAGTAATAGTAATAATATAGAAGAAATATTATTTTGTTTTAGGAAAGCGTATAAGTAATAAAGTAGGGGCGTTTCTACCGACTTTACCCTAACTAACTATATAATATAATCTAATAGATCCCCGACGACTACGAGATACCTTCTCGCGGAACGATCCCTTCGACTCTATAAGTAGGACTAATCGAGACGGAGCTCTTTGTCCCTTATACTAAAGTTTTAGCGATACGGGGCCTAGAATACCTATAATACCTAATCGATAGCTCCGAGAGCGACGATACCGCTCGATAAACGTAGGTAGAACGAGGTTCTAGGTAGGTATATTATTAGCGTAATATATAGTTAGTATATAAGCGCCGATGCTATATATAAGTTAGAACATAGATCCGGCTAACCTACGTATATAGCTACTACGGAAAGTCTCCTAGCCGCCTAGCGTAGTAGTAGTAGCGAATCTATACTAGAGTCTATATAGATACGTTAATAGCGTAACGTATAGTTCGTAAGAGTAAGACACCGTATACTAGCGTAATAATTAATTTAGCCTAGCTATATAGCTTATATATATACCTACTCTATAGCCGGATTCTTAGTAGATTACGCTCTCCCTCCCCTTTTTAACGTTAACTCCCTTTTGTACTCTCTAATACTAACGTATCCTATTATCCTATCCGCCTAAATCTAGCTATCGTAAGATTAATTCGTTAACGCTTTCGATAATCTCTAAATATACCGTAGCGATCTAGGCGCTGTCCTAAGTTTATACCGCTATTTCTAGTCGTAGAGAAGACATTACTAATACTAGATGTAGAATAACGCGTAAAGAGATTATAGAAGGACATATTCGAGTAGCATTTAGCCGTAACTACGTAACTAGGTACTTTATTAGCGTCTATAATTCGCGACTAGAGGTAAATAAAGAGGACGGCTCCGAGTTTAAGGACTTCCGATACGCGATCGCTAAAGATAGCACTAGTGTTTACGTTAATACTTATACCGGACTATAGGGCTTTAGGAAATCCGTAATAGTTAAAACGATAAAAAAACTCTAGAAATTATATAGAGCTAATAAAGACGATCTTACGACGATTAAGTAAAAGAGGAAGGCTTAAACTTAGCGAGAGTATTATCCGGGATAAATACGAAACGATAGACTAGGCTTAGCTAGAACACGTAAACCTTTACGGTATTAAAGTAGAATAATCGTAGTATATGTCGGTTAGTACGGGAAACATAGCGGGAAATAAAGCCCTACGAGTACGTTGCTATATTTAATAGCTAAGATAACTTAAGTATACGTAGCTTATGCTTTAGACTACATCTAGGATTAATTTTATCTAGCCCGTACTATAGAATATCGGGGTTCGGTACGCGTATACTCTTACTTTTGCGCTACGAGGTGTCTTACGTATTTCTACTAGCATTCTATACGGTTAGGCGGTAGCCTAAACGTAAGTAGAGTAATTAATGCTTACTACCTTACTATCTAACTACCTTACTACCTTAAAGCCGGTCGGACTAAGGTCCGGTCTATATATACTATATATACTACCCTTACTACCCTTACTACCCCGCCCTTACTACCCTTACTACCCTTACTCGCCGCCCGTACTCGGCGCACTCGGCGTACTCGCTACTATATACGACTATGCCGCCTACTAGGAGGGAAGACCTCGTTTAAGATCTAGCGGCTAAACGCGAACTTTATTTCTAAGTAATAGTCGCTACTACTACCCTAGATTTAAGAAAGCGGGAAGAGCTAGGCTAGATAAGTTTTAAGCTCTACGGATGCCTAAACCTTCCGTTTCTATATATACGAATGTCCGCGATAGTATAATAAAGACGCATCTCTAGAACTACGGTACTTCTAAAGTAAATAAAATTATCGTAGAGAAAGTCGGCACCTATTTAGTTATCTTATATATAATCTAACGTAAATCGAGAATACTACGACTTCTTCTTAAGTACGACTAGGTAGATCCGTTAGCCCTCGACTTTAACGATATACCTATGCTCGGTTTCGCGATTATATGTTTAAAGGAATCTAACGACAATACTATAGATATTATAAAGACACTCCTTAAATTCGGCGCTAACCCGAACGTAGTTCCTAAAGACATATAGATTAAATACGTCGTCTCGCTAGTAGTAATTCTAGCAATAATCGAACCTAACCTCTTACCCCTAACGGTATAGTATACTTTTAAGAGGAGGAGAATACTTACGGAGACCTTAGCATATAATTAAAATAAGGTCTAGCGCGTTAAGTTGTCTTAAATAAGCTAAGAAACGGTATTTACCTATAGAAGGAATTAGAGGTACGGCGTAAGTACGGCTCTACGGAAGCGCGGGAAGGAAGGACTTTAAGCAAATTATTAATTCGATATTAATCGCCGCGTCGTAGAGATACTAGTACCGTAGAGGTAAGCGCCGAGTCGGCGAATCTTAAGAGGTTACTTATAGAGAATCTCTAGTATATACTTCCCGATAATATCGGTCTTATCGGAGGCGCCGTTTAAGTAGTTAAGAGTAAAGAAGGTAACGATGCGGGCCTCGGAGGAGTAACTATTAATCTAAATAGAGTATTCGTTTTATATAATCGATACGTAAAAATTCTTAAGCGAAATCCCCGCGTTAGTAAAGGGTAGTATATAAGTAAGAGATTTAGCGTACTAGCTAAGCTTACGGAGACTAGGTACTTCTAAGATCCTAAGGTAATAGTAGAGGCGGCTAGTCGCCGGGTAACGTTCCGATACTAGAGTATACTAGCTTACTATAACGCTACCCTAAGTTACGTAAGCTTCTTTCTCCTCTTTAATCGCTATACGATACCTTATAAGGTCTCCGAGGTACTCGATCTACGTATCGGTAAAGCTAGGCACCGTCTCGAGAAGGAGTATTATTATTTAATAGGTAAGTTAGATAAAGGAGAGTATAATTTCCTACGATGCCGGGCGGCGGTATCTAAGGATTTCTAAATACGTATAAATACTACGCTTCTATATTCTAGCGGGTATACTATATTTCGTAGCTAATTTACGAAGTCCTTTATTCGCTACTAGGTAATAAGTTGCCTATACGGAATAAGCATCGTATAGAACAGCATTATTATCCGCGTAGCTTACTATAAGAAAGTCGCGATACTCGTATAGTAGCGTTCGGTAAAGTATAACTAACGATTACTATTACTTTAGAGATTTAAGATTATCGGCTTAAGATTTAGTAAGGCTTATATACTTTGCCTCTACCGTAATAAGACCTACGTAGACGCCTTTAATCTCGTAAGTAAGTTGCTTAAAAGAGATAGCTAGAAAGTCTAGTTATAGTTTTAATCCGGGATATCTACTATTAGATAGCTACGATACTAATCCCGTAGGCCGTAGCTCGGGCGATTTATTATATCGAGCTAACTAATATCCTTTTCGTAGTAAGAGTCCCTTACTAGTAGCTCGCTTAGACCCTTTAGTATAATACTTATAGATTATACTCCTCGCGTAGTACTAGAGTCGATATATACTAGAGTCGATACCTCGCGTAGTACTAGAGTCGATACGACATTAATCCTAATATAGATACCGACGTCCGATATACTCGGCGGCGGCTTCCGCGTTACGCGACGATACCTTAACTAGGGATTTAGGCGCTATTATATCTCCTAGATATTTACTTATAGAATTATCGGACGTAGGTCGGCGACGAGGTCTACCTATACGTAGTACCGGCTACGAACCTACCGCTACTTAGTAGTTAGTAGAGCTAAGAGGCCTTAAACATATAATAGCGGTACGTATAGCGGACGTAAGAGTAAGGAAATATTAGGGAATATATAATATAAAGAGTAAGATAAGGAAGATACGACATTAACTATAGCGTACGGTATCTCCGTTAGAATCTAGCTATACGGACGCGACGACGAAGCCTAGACACTTCCTACCGCTACGGTTACTATATACGGCCCCTATAGGCCTACTAGCCTATCTATATATCTACTAACATCTACGATATCCTATATCTCTAGGTCTCTAAATAGAACGGGATTATCTCTTACGCGAATCGAACACCGGGCACTCGATACGCTACCGAATAGTATTATATAATACGTAGATATATAGACAGCCTCGCGAACTATCGCCCCTAGCCCCCGGCGAAGGCCTAGTTACCCTTTACTACCCGATAAAGCCTAAGGTGGTTCGCGTAAGAGCTCTTATACCTAGTAATTCGAAACCTATTCGAAGTAGAGCATCGTATCCGTAGGACTAGACGATAGTAGAGATACTATAGCTATTGTCGATAACGGAAGACGTACAATATATAGCAATATTATATCGCGATGTAATAGTACTCTTAGACTCTAGAATAGGGATATAAATAAATAGAGTAAGTAGGTCGGAAAGAGTAAGGACATAGATCTATATATATAGAAATAATACTAAATAAACCTAAGGAGGTAGAAAGGAGGTTTATAGGCGCCTTTCGATACGCGACGGTACGACGCCGGTACGGGCGCTACTACGAAGCATCGCGACGTCGCGATTCTTACGAATACCTCTACCTCTACGACGAAGCGATCCCTACGCCTTCTTAGGTACGGTAGGGACGAAGATAAAGAGCAAAGCGATCTAGTATAGATAGCCGCGCGGGAGTCGTATTACCGCGCGGGAGTCGTATTGCCGTACTCGTATATAAGTACCGTATTACTTTACGTAGACGGCCTATCGAGCCTAAGGATCTAGTAGGCCTAGGCCTACGTACCCCGGTCTAAAGAGTAGTAATACGTAGATGTTTTAGACGGGTACATAGACTATAGACAGAGGAGGCATAGTAGATAGACATAATAGTAGAGTTTTATATATCGATATATATATATATATAAACATTTACGTATAGGTATATAGAGAGGACAACTAGTTAGGTATAGGGATAGTAGGTAGGGGCGAGGGAATAGCTAGCTATACTTTTAGTATAGCGAAGTAGGGTACGTTAACTCGGTTAGCGTTACGTCGGCTATTTACTAACCCTCTATATCCGGGCATAGCTACGTATATAAGGCGGCTACAACCGTATAGGAATTAATTAATTAATTAATTAATTATCGGACGTAGTAGCGGAAGTAATTAGAGCGTAGTAGAAAGATAAGGCGAAGTAACTATAGTTACTACCGGCCGTTAGTACGAATAAAAGATAAATATAATTTACGAGGGGCTACCGTAGTAAGTCTCGATTCCCCGGCGTCGTTAATATATAATTACTTCCCGAGAGTAATAGATATATTAGGTAGATTAGATTAAACAACCTTCTCTTAAAATTAATATTTTAGGTTAAGGAGGCCGCCCTAAATCGAAATTATCCTATATATAATCGGCTCTATTTGTAAGGTAACTATAGTCCCCGCCTAGCTAAATAGAGTAGGTCCTTCTTATTACCTTAGGTAGAGGCCGCTACCCTCTTCGAGTAGCGGTAGCGCTATAGAGTAAGGCCCTACATAATGCCGTAAATTAGACCTAGTAAGTGCCCGTATATCGGAATTTAATTCTATTAGATTATACGTAAACGAAGTGCGATAAGTAATAAGATTACGGATCGAGGTATACTAAATTCCTAGCGGTAGAGTAGTAAGGCGAGCGACGAGTTCTATATCTCGCCTAGCTTAATTAGGAACCTTATACGGTCTTAGGGTCGTAGGCTAGTCGTCTAGTTACTTTAGCTAATTTCTAATTAAGTCTATAGGATTCGATAGAAGTAGGGACCGCGCTAATAGGTTTAGAGAGGCAATTATATAGCCGATAACTTCCTTTAATGCGCGGAAGACATTACCGTATACTCCGCGGGACGCGCGCATCGTCTATAACTTTTCGGTTAATACTCCGAACATTTTATAACTAAGTAGATTACTTAATTATGTTATATATATAATCTACCTCTCCTACGGCTCCCTCTTCTTTTCCTTTAAACGGACTTATATATACTTAGCTAAGCTCGGGAGGTGTAGTAGTTACTAAGAAGATAGAATATAGAAAACGCTAAAATCGTAATTATAATGTTAGTAGCCTACCCCTAACGTTAATTTCCGAGAGACGCGTTTACCGTAAACCGCGTATAGAGTCCTCTATACCGCTATCTAGTCGTCTAATTGTCTATATTTATAGTATAGCTCTTGTCTACTTAATTTAAGGTGTTATTATCGTCGCTATACCGTTTTTCTAGGTCCTTCGAGTACGCCGGCGCCCTCGAGTCCTCTACTAGCGCCTCTAAGTCCTCTATTTATACCCCTAACTCTACGTTATTCTACGTATATATCTACTATTACGTAGCCCTTATAAATAACTCCGGTTTAGACCCTTATAAGTAGAACGTAAAGCGGCTTAACGTAGAGTATACTACTCGGAAAATTTTTAAAGTAGCGATAAAGAAGAAAAAGAAGAAGATAACTAAACGAGGCTAGACAACTACTAATAATAGTTAGCTAGAAAGTAGTACTTATAGTACTTATCGTACTCGTAAATTACCTCTATCTAGCTATACTAGTCTCCTTCCGACTACTTAACGACTCGATTCTAAGCTATCGTCTATTATGTCTTATACTTCCGAAGAGGTATAAGGTACGGGTTAGTACTCGTTAGTTTAAGAAACAAGTACTCTATAGTTAGGATATAAGTAAAGCTAGGTAATTCTAATTAGTAAGATTAAACAATAAGTTATATACGATGTTACTAGTTAACATCGTTAGGTCTATATACCTAAAGAGTATATATATAATCTAATTAGTCTAATTAATCTAAGTACGAGTAGTCTAAGCGCTCGTATAGAAGTTCGGCTAGCTCTAGACCCGATTAGCCTAATTAGCCCGCGCCTAATCGCTTACCTAGGTAGAGGTATATAGGATTACGTATATAGGCGTTTTGCCCGCGTAGGCTCTCCTATCTTCTCCTTAGAGAGAAATAGGCGTACCCCGCTTCTCGCCTTACCCTTACGTACTCGTAACATCGTCGTATAGTAATAAGTAGCCTAAGCTATATAAATATCGTATAGTATTGTCGGTATACTAGGGCAAAATAGACCTCTATTAAGATACTTAATATAGCTCGAGATTCGATAAGGATTAAGAGAAGGTAGCGCTAAAGGTAAAGGACTAGATTACTACGAGTTTAATAGAGTTACGAGTTACGCTTAATTAAGTAAGAATATTAGTGTCTTACTAAGGCCTACCGGTCTATTTGTTTGCTTATATCGCGTAGCGTTCTATAGCTAGTTAGGAAGGTATTATATAATAGATAGATAAGTAGTATTATAATAAGAAGAAGGATATAAAGGTAGACGTTATTATTAAGGTAGAGGTACTAAATACTAGTATAACTACTACGCTAGGTCGACGGACGGCTAGTACTATACAACTTAGTAAGCTCGGTAAATTACGAGAAGGTCTACTAGCTTCTAGTAACCGTACTAAGGACATAACTAAGCGGTAGCTATATACTAATCTAAGGTATAGAAACTATAGCTATATATACTTCGTTAACGGCGTTAATAAGCCTATTAACTACTTTCCGGTATATAAGACCTATCTAATTATATAGGCCTCTAGAATTGCTAACGATACGCTCGATCCGGACTACCCTAGTCTATCGATCTTCCGAGAGCTTCTTAAGAAGAAGGACAAGGGGTTTACCGCTTAAGAGGACGGCAATATAAGTATAAGGGTAAGGTCTATAGCAATGTAGAGAACGCCCAGTAGCCACTACTAAAGGATGAAGACTGAATCTTGCCGAGTTTTAGTGTAGGCGCAGAGGGTGCGAAAGGTATGCGCATCCTCTGCGCCAAGCATGCGCTAACCCCGCATGCGCTAACCCCATCGATCCATGAGGATCGGAGGTCACCGGCATAATGGACGACAGCGATAACCTCACTGCCATTACAATTGCCTCCCCTCTTCACAAGCGATGCCCTCATCGCTTTCATAAGACAGGGACTCCTAGAAGTGATAACCTCACTTGACAGACCGATCATGTGCCCTGCGGTACCCCCGCGACATGACCACGGAACACGTGCGACGCTCATATCGAGCTCTCACGAGACCGTCCTTTCAGATGATCAATCCTCAGCCCTTTGATTGAGCGTCCGGAAACATCTATATCTTTGTTGTTTTGGCGCAGAACAAACGCAACATCAACAACAACAACCAACATGATTTCTTTGTTCCGTCGCTGGGGCTGCGGTAAGCATGCGATCGGTTGTTTACGTTCTTCAGAAGACTGACTCTTCCTTCAGATAAAACTTCAACCTCTCCGCACACCCACATACCCTCATCGACATCACAATCATGTCAGGTTCCGCCCTTTCCGACTCCCAAGACATGGAAGAAGTGCCGCAAGATCTCATCAATGATGGAGACCTTCAAGAGACGGAAGAACTGCTGGCTCGCGAGTCTGCGCCGCCAGAGCAGAGAAGTCCGGTTGTCACTCCTCCTCGCACGTTCACAACGGTGCAGCAGGCGGAGCCCGAATCATTCCCACGTGTCGCACCTTCTTCGGCCTCAGCTCGCACGCCTGCCGCAGGTGACACGTCTTTTGAGGATGCGCTGAAATCAGACGCAATGCCCACGGGCTCATTTTTCAACAGAGATCCGAAGAAGACGGATCCTCCTGAGTCGAAAGCTCGCAGCAAGAAGTCCCGCAACGTTTTCAGCGATCCGCGGATTGCTGGAGAACTTCGCAATCCCGCTTTTGGTGAGAAGCGCTCGTCCGCCGCCGCGAAACCCGAAGCACGCCGCCAGAAGCGCATGGCTTCTGAAGAACTCGAAGAGCTTGGGGTCGAACTTGGCATGTCGGAGTACGAGGATGATGGCGACGCCATGCGCATGAAAGCCGCAGGCTTGCCGAAGCGTGGGTCAACGAAGGCCAAAACATTCATCGAGCACGGCAACACTCGCCGCTCCTCCCGACTCAACCCTGAGATCGCTCCCGTCGTCGAGAAGTCGACCAAGAAGCAGCGTGGCAATGTCCGCTCCGCAAAGAAGGCGAAAAAGATGCCTCCTCCCGCTGATTCTGTCATCGATGATGCCGAGGCGGCCGCAGTTTTGACTGCCGCCCTCGATGCATCAGATGAGGAGCCTGCTGCCGCACAGGCAGCCGCCCCATCACCGCAGAAGTCACCCACCAAGGCGACGACCGCTGCCCGAGATGCCCGCGACGACAATTCTCGGTACCCTTGCTCGAGATGTGCCTCCCACATCGGAGAAGCCAACTTTGGCGGTTTCCGCGCTGCGGTATACTGCCTCAGCCATCACGAGGGTGCACTCATCAAATGTGCATACTGCAAGTACGTGTCATTCCCGACCGCATCATTTGCGCATACAAATCGCTGACATCCCGCAGGAGCCTGAAGCAGACTTGTGATGCTCTCCCGACGGCCGTCCGCAAGCATTGGGACTACGCCTCCTCGACGCTGCTGCGTTACCGCAACTTGGCCGACAACGCGCCCGAGGAGCAGCGTGCCTTGGCCGAAGCTCAATCGAGCATTCAGGAGTTCAAAGTTCGTCTCCTCGGCGCGCAGAACGCCACCAAGAGATCCGAAGTCATGAAGGTCGAGCTGGGTGGTGAAGCCTTGGATACGTTGAGAGACACCTCAAACTCCCTGCGTGCCACCGCCGAATCCTTCCGTGCCGTAAGTCCTGCGTCGTCCCTGCGAATCTGCTGCGATGTGCCACTGACACTCTCACAGATGCTTCAGACCGGAAACGAGATCTCGTCCGAGCTCCGATCGACTGCTCTTGACGCCATGGGTCGCAGCTTCGCCGGCTTCCGCCGCACCTACTTCTACCCCGAGGAGCGAGTGCCCTTCGAGATAAGAGAGGATGATCAGGAGGGAGACTTTGAGGACGTGGCTTAAGTTCATAGATATCGCTTGGCAGGTGGTGGTGGTGGAAGGAAGGATGTCAAATTACGTCACGTATGAAGAGTCTTTGCGGAGCGACTGTGTATAGCATATTAGCACATTGGACGGATTACCGTTCAATCCTTGTCTAAAGGCTGTTGGCCTAATTATAAGGGCGCGGGCTAATAAGGCCTAGAGATTAACCCTAGGGCCTATAAGTACGCCTACTAGCGGTGATCCGTCCGATATGCTAACATACTATAGGAGGCAGCAATCGAAGTCGAACGTATTATAATATATACCTAAAGAGATAAGCCTAAGGTAGAAAGATTTCCCGTACCTTCGCCCCTACCGATCGCGATATATATCTTTATAACTCGCTTAGACTTCCTTACGGACTTCCTTACGATACTAATTATTGTACGCGTAGCTAGGTAGTAGCCCTTCGAGTA
>AFIV01000339.1:0-18261 GCA_000223765.2 Zymoseptoria ardabiliae STIR04_1.1.2
TAAGGAACTCTCTTATTACTACTACTACTATCTATTATTACGACTACCGCTACTACTACTACTACTACTACTATACTACGCTTATCGATAAATTCGAGCCGCTTCTTAAGGTTATTAGCTTACTATTCGGCGACAATAGTACGCTCTTAAGTATAGCTAATAAACATTAGCGATTATTCGGCGAACTAGTAGCGAACAAGATAGTAAGACCTACGTAGTATAGGATTCCGGAGCATAAGAAGGCGGCATACGTAGAGGTAGCGAAGGAGTCGCGAAATATTAATAATAATAAGTAAACGTAGGGCATTATTTACTTATAATGCGTACGCCGGCCCTCGTCCAGATGGAGGTCAACGTCAGACTAGTCAGACAAAGTTCAGGTGGAGGTCGTCCAAGAAGGACGCGAAATACTTGCTGTATTCTGGATAAGACACAATCCGCAGCAGCCTCCATTGACACCTTAGACACAAGGTCAAGATAGTAGATGACAGCCTCTGCCGCTGCGAGTTCTGCCTTCAGTGGCTCTGCAGCTCAATCGCACACGGCTTTCGCGGACATACCTGCTAGTCGTGCGCATCGCAGAGGAAGGTGGCATGCTCTTCTTTGTTGATTTAACAACGACTGGCACATCCAGTCATTGGTTTCAGAATGCATGTCGACCCTACGGATGCCGCCTTGCATGAGATGAAGACGACAACAGCAGCAGCATGGATGAGGCAGGAGGTTCGCAGAGGAAAGCGTCACGGGCGAGGTCGCCGTTCAAGGACACAAGGCGCAGCCTGACGTGCGCATTCTCTCATCTACCGGAGAATCGTTTGATCTCCCAAGATCACAACGAAGCCTTCCTCGCCGGCTGTGGCCTTAGTATACTCTGCTGTGTCATAACAGCTATCATTTTCCCATCCTTGTCGAACAAGCGGCCCTCACTATACGTCCTCCCATCACTACCATGTATGACCATCATTTCTTTGAAGTTCCACTCGACCATGTCCACCTTGTTGCTCATGATTCTCAACGCAAAGTCAAGAGAGGAGCACGCACCAGCCTCGAACAGGGACATCTTCGAGTGCGTCAGTGGGAGGAAGGACAGTGCTCCATCCATGTAAAAGGCCAACGCCCCGAGGTGATCACTTTCACGTTCCAAAGGATGGCGACTCCTTACCCACTGCGAGGTGGTCTTTAATGTGAGGGACAGCTCGTCCTGGATCGTTGGTCCTTTGACCAATCCGGCCAACGTCTCCGACATCATCGAGCTTGGGGGACTCCTGATCTCCAGGAACTGATCCGCAGCCTTGAAGGAAGCGTCGTAGATCGTCACGATCTTGGCCGTCGCCTTGCCTTCTCGCAGCATTCGTTCAGCCGTTTCCTTGGGCGTCGCGCATTCTTCCGGGCTGTGAGAAGCTCCCTCTGGTTTAGAGGTGAAGTCGAGCAAGGTGGCAGGTTCCTGGACTTGAAAGTCGGCGAGGAAGGTCACGGTGCCGCGGATTGTTCCATTTTCCAACTTCTGGCTAACCTCGACGAGCCTTGTGGCAAAAGTCCTGGTGTCTCTCGTGCGGGTGATCTTGCACAAGATCTTTCGGTCGGAGAGCGTTGGACCAAGGTAGTGTCCGAGGACGAAGTAGATGTGATAGCCGGGCCTGACAGTCTGATATGCCGCATTGACGCCTACTCCGAGAGCACAGCCGCCATATGCAATGTTGGCAGCATTGCCTAGCTGTATCGGCAGGGAGCTTGACGCGTACGCGTTCTCGGAGAGACGATCGACGGCGTTCTGCTCTGCTATGTTCGATGCCGGCATGATTGGCGGAGGGTTGTGGACAGACTCGAGGCAATGATCGGCGGTCTGGTTCTTGACCAACGTCGTGAGAACTGTTCTTGCTCATAGAGAGGTTTAAAGATGTGCTTCCTGTAAACATGCCGCCGGACTAGCTGGCGATTTGCCGAGGTAGGGCCCATCTTGGCGGTGGTATTAATATGAGTGAATGTGTACAATGTGAACACGGCTGTCGCAGATTACGGTAGGAAGCAATTGTCCTTGGCCGCTTCACTCTGATTACTCGGCTTGTCTTCGATCCCCGTATTCGTTATCATAAGGATGCTCCTGCCGCAAGTCTCTCGTAGCCAAGGCTGCCTGTCCTAGCGATAGAATGTGAAAGGTCGCTATGCTGTTTGTCCTCTGCCGTGGCGGGTCGCTGTAGGCTTAACATACAACAGCACAATACAGTAGCCGCGCCGCTGGGGTGACATCCCTGCACCGATCTCTCCATTTATTTAATTTTATCACAAACTCGGTTTTTGTTGCCAGGGGCAAATATCATTCTGCCCCAGCTCTACGCGTAAATTTGATACCGGCTACAATTCTAGAATTCACAACAGCCACCGTCCTTTTTGAGACACTACCGAGATATTTCTAGCGCAACGACGACCCGTCTCCTTTGATCGCACCGAACCGCCACCCAGCCACCTCGAGATAGTTATCGCCCAGAACAGAAATCAGATCCGGCTTGTCTCGAATTGCGAATTTCTTCTCTCAACGTGGTGTTATTAACGTGGTTGGACGGCGGAGCGCAGAATTTGCGGGCGGCTCATCTCAAGCACGATTCGCCGCAGACGATTGGAGATTTTATGATGAGAAAGAATAGACGGGAAGATGCCCTGTCTGCCGCGTTTCTGTGGAGGCGATGGAGGAATTGGCGCGATTTCCTGCATATGGTACCTGGCTAAAGGCGGCTCCGCCGAAGCAACCAAGTCCATCACGACCGCAGGTCATGATGTTCTGTGCCGCTGTACGAGACAAAAGTGGCGAAGTGAGACCAACCCGAATGATGAGCATTTCGGACAGGTTTGAGAGGTTTGCCTGAACGATGAACGCGTGTTCAGGTTACTGTCTCAGTAGTGCCCATCGCGCCACTTATCAACGAGATTTTGGTCTCTGAACGCACTGTGGACGATCTCGGTCTCGGACTTGGCCGATTGCAACATTGTACGGACTTTGTCGACACATTGGAATCGCAACTAATGGCTGCCACGCCTCGCCAGCACTGCGAAGCTCTTCCTTTCTGCTATTATTCTCTTCTCATTGGAACGATCGACCACAGAAGTGATTCTTTGTGAACCTTTCAGCGAAAAGTAGCTTTGACTGGTTGGGGGAAATGCTTGTATTCCCCAATCCAGCAGCGTCGAATTGTTTTGGTACCGGTAGCCGTTGAGGGTTCCGGGACAATCCCACAATCGAGACCGCGATACGAGATGTCTGCGTCGCTACGACTCTGCTTGCTCGGGCTGATCTGGATCAAGGCGACCATCGTCCCGAGTTCGCTTGTGTCCGAGCCGCCAATTGACGGTGTTCGTGCCGTGCTGGTGGCGATCGGCTGACGACCTCACTGGCGGAGTGAGGCTCGAGATCCAAGTTTAACGGTGTTCCAGATTGCACCCAACGGTAACCGATGCTAGCTAACCACGTTTCTCAAGAGACTAGTCTCCATGTTTTGATTCACATTGAGGTATAACAAGATGAATACCTCCACGCATCCTGCTACTCTTCCTTCTCTCATCCACCACCACCACACCGTCGTTCAAGCACATAAACGCGAATACATCTACAATCGTTCACCAACACCAACCCAAACCAAAATCAAAATGCAGTTCTCCATCGTCGCCCTCGGCCTTGCTGCCGTCGCCTCTGCTGCCGTCGCTCCCGCCTACGAGGCCGCATCTGCTGTCCCTGCTAGCTACACATCTGCGTACACTTCTCAACCGGCCACCTACCCAACTACCAACGGCACCGCACCTGCCGACGGTGTTGGCAAGACGAACGGCACCACCCCGGCTGGCGATAACGAAGGAGGCGCTTCCGCTGGCGGTATTGGAGGAGGCGACTCGGCTGGATCCAATGGAGCGAACGGAGGCAAGCCCGCAGGCACTGAGGATGATGGTGCCAAGCCTGCTGCTTCCAACCCTTCCATCTATACTGGCAGCGCCTCTACCCTCGCCTCTACCCTCGCCACCTTTGCTGGTGCTGCCGGCCTCGTCGCTTTCTTCTTGTAGAGAGTCAATGTCTGGATGAAGGAAGGTTCGAGAGTTGATGTCTGGATGAAGGATGGGAAGGATCGAAGATTGATGATGGTACAGGTTGGAGGAGCTGAGGACAGCCTTGGGCTTTGTATATACTCCGGCGATGTGTGCGCCCTAATGTTAATACTTGGTGCGCTTTGCTGCGCATCCCGATATGCCATTTCCTCGTTGTGCTTCGCGTTCTCGATCCTTTCAGCATAATCTTGGAAATGAGTGATGTTCATTGTCCTCGTCGTCAGCGATTATAACGAAAATTCGGCAGAAGAGGTAAGCCAATTCAGCGTAAGAGTCGCAATCAGCTAAGGCATCGCCGTGACAGAAGCTAAGTTCTGGTATTGAATCTCCCTCTCCATCCACTGCTTCCCATACATGAGCAGTAGTGTTCGAGATCCAATCGTCGTCCAAGATGTTACAATGCTGCCGTGTCATTCGGGTCGTTGCTCGCTCGATGAGGAATGTTGATGGGGTGAAAGAAAAGCTTGCCAATCCGATGCCATCAGCACAACGAGGCACACTGTATGACCGATATGACCGACAATATCGTCTCAAGTTCCTAGCCGTCCGTTGCCTTCCTCGCAATCCGGCCAAAAGCTTGACCCTGCTCGCACTCTAGCTCTATTCGTTCTTGGCTAGCAAAGTAAGACGCCGTTGCTAGTAGTCAGGTGATCGACATTCGGAATGTGTTCCACATGGGCACAATCCGCCTGCAATCCTTCAAGGCAACTTGCCTTGTCCGTGACATCACGGGGATATCGCGAGTTGTATGCGCATATATTGTCTTTGCGGCCAAATACGCAGCAGATAGCTGCGAGCGACAGTCAGATATGTCGTGAGGTTGTGCTCAAAGGAAGGCGATGCACTTACAGTTGTAAGCAAAACCCTGAACTACGCCTGCAGTGCCGGAGCTGATGATCAAGCAATCTTTGGGACCTAGAATTGTAGGTCAGTAATAGTAGTAAACGCATTGGTGTGGCGGTGTCGGACAACGTACCGTCTGTCCAGAATCTGGCACGACCGCTAGATGAGCCACAGCCTGAGACGACGTCGTACTCGTCGACTGCCAACGCAGCAGCCGCGAAGATGATGGTCGTCGTCAAGAATTTCATAATGCCGTCGAAGGTGTAACCGAAGCTTGTCGTCGGAGAGGTCGCCGAAAGTTGGTTCGATAATGGAGATGACGATGGGATTGGATATTTCGAACGCGTAGTTGGAGACCCGAAGACAAGAGAAGCGTTCTAGATGAAGACAAGCATGGCGTGCCAGGTGGAGTCAAAAGGAGTCCGAGATGGGGTCGATGAGATTTCGGATTTGTAATTGAAGATCTGAAGACAGTAATGGCATGTCAGATGAAGAAGGAGAAGATGAATCGGTTGAGAGGCTTATATGTGCCAGTCGTGTGTCAACGTTCCGATGACGCTGGTGGACAGCTCGATCGACACTGCCCTGTAGATGATGTGGTCGATCCTTGTATACAGGAAGAAGCAATGCAAACGTGTCGCAGTGATGGTCGTCCGCATATCCGGCCTGGGATGAAGGCGAATTACCAGCAGGTAGGCCCATCCGTCCTGTCCATGCCCTTGTGCCTGGAGATGAAGCGACCACTCTGATCAATTGTCCACGTTCCCATGCATGGTCGATCCTTGAACGACTGCCGTCAACGTCCGGTGTGAGGTCACCACCTTGCTGTCTTGGGATACAGCAGGTTGGCACATCGGAGTGGACACCCCCTTGGCGCCTACCAGGGGGTATTTCCAGCGCCGGATTGGCCTGATTCTCATCAATCACGGTAAATACCCTGGACCTGACCCATGGAGCCCCCAAGGGGGTGTCCACTCCGATGTGCCAACCTGCTGTACAGGAATGAAGATTTTCACCTTCTATACCCATCCAGGGAAAAGACAGGTTGTGACTCCGCCCTGTCCCGCATGGCCCATCCTTGTACAACTTCCGTCGGTGGCCGTTCGGTGTGCAGTCCGTCCGGTGTGCAGCAACTACGTCGATAGGACCCGGAAGTTCAGACATTGCGCATCCGCTATGTCGTGTATGCTCGATCCCTAGAAATCTGCCGTCCGTGTCCGTCAAGCGTAAGGTGCAGACTACGGACTGCAGACGGGGAGCAGTGCTTGTGCCAACAACTGCATCGACGCCTACCTTTAGTCAAAAACGACTATTCCTCGAATTGTTAATCTCTGCAGGGGGCGGCCACGTTTTCTTGCTTTTGGTTCAGAGTTTATTCAAGACCATTATTAGCAATCCAGCGCAGGCGCCACGGCGACATGCGGGGCGGTTCTTTAGGCTCGGTGTGACTTCCTATGCGGCCTTCGCCTGTCGATTTTTGACCAGTTGGCATCCGATGGGTAGCTCGATGGCTTGTCGGTCACTACTGAAAGATCGTAGGGCTCCTTGATACTCAGTGAGTGTGTTGGCACATTACGAAGCGGGCCATTGTCCGCCGACTGGCCAATTGTCGATCGTAGGCTTGCTTACAAAGCTTGTAATCTCTTGAAGTGAAGAGAGCGTCAACATAGCTTGTATTTTCAGGACCAACTCGTGCGGAACCGGCATACTCCAGTGAAAGCGCCGCCAGCAGGGTCTTTAGCTGTAAGATACACTTGGGCAGATAGTACGCCTATCGTCCGTGAAGCGCGCTAAGAACATAAGTAATTCGCCTAGCTTAGAACGCGGTGAGAAGTGAGCTTTACGATTTCTAAAGTCTGCGCTAAGCCGAGACTATGAACCTAGATTCGCGCGACGGGACTTCAACACATTATTAAATTAAGTACGGCAAACATTCGAAAGTAGCATTTCTACTCCAGATCCCCTCGCGGCAACGAGTTTTAAACATTAGGTAGCAAGTTTGTAGCGTGTGCGGTTAACGTGAGTTTGATCCCGTATTGAGCCTGAAAATTACTGCGAGCAGACTTGAAGTAACGCCGACGGTGAGTAACGTAACCAATGCGCAGTCAGGGTGGCTTAATCTTTAATTCGAGCGTTCTAACATAAACGAAAGCGGCGTTTGCTCGGACACTAACATTCTCTCTTAGAAAGAGAACTACGGCTCAAAATCCTAAACAAGGATAGAACACTCCTTCTTCCGAACAGAACCACGACTTGAGATCCCAACGGGACATCGACGTTCCCTCTTCCGAAGCGCAACCACGACTTGAGATCCTCCAAGAAACCGACAATCCCTCGATCTCGCAGCTTAAGGCCATGACGAGACGTTGCATGGACTGTCCATAGCCATCTGGCTATTACTGGATGTGATGTGGGGGCGGATTGCGGCAAGTGCACTCGTAGTTAGCGTTGCTGTAGAAGTCTGATGTCAGCTCGTACATAGTAACGACATAGTGTACAGAAAGGCGGGAGCGTACCAGTTGCCGCCGTAATTGCCGCAGTTGCTCGCGCAGAGGTTGTCGCACTTGCAATGATTGTCACAGTCATCCTACAGCATCGCGTGAGTTCTAGTAGGTGGAACGGAAATGGGAGAGGGAGATCGTACTCGGACTTGCAATTCCACCGGCAGGACAATCGACATCGCTGGAGTGATGAGGCCGATAAGGACGGCGGTGACCAAAGTGAGGACCTTCATGTTGGGTGGTTGGGTTCCTTGTGAGATGGTCGTTTTGGTACAAGAAAGTCCTAGAGATGTTCGAATTGTGGGTAGTCGTATATTAGCAGGACACGGCGACCGTTATATATTCTCCCATAGCTGCCTCTCCGAACGAGATGGTCTCTAACTGGCACGGAGGATCTTCGAGCCGCCGTGATCTCATCTGCATAATACGACTCACAGTCGTTCTTGTCGCCCGAGCTCCGGTATAGCTCGCGGCAGTTGGAAACTGACATGGCTTTTGCATACAGCGGCAGTTAGAAATGACATAGCTTTTGCATACAGCGCGTAAACGTATCTCGGGTACAGCAGGGGCAACATTGGCTACTATAGGTCCATTGTCTTGCGGTGTTATAAATCAATTACGTTACAATGACATCGATTGATCAACAACTGCCTGAAGAAGCGGTGAGCTGTTGTGAATACGAGTGGCCTCACAGCTTCCCTGTATTGCAACACCTCCCCGATGGCCGTACTTACTGGCAGACTCCGTTCCGAACCAGGCCTTTGTAGGACTAAGCCGCTCTAAACAATCCTAGGCGCCCATTATGGTGGGAAGGCCGGCAGTTGCGCTGCTTGTACGCGGTGTGACTCTGACATGTCCCGTGAGACACATCAAAGATTGATACATGTATTATGGGCACCACGTGGTGCAACGTGGTCAGACTGGGTTTTGTGCCTGAGAATGAAGCGACCAGCTGCAGGTCGATGCACCTGTACTGCCCCGTCTTGAGACAAGACCCGGGGAGAAGGCCTTTGAATGTGGTACCGTCATCTACCGACCGATTGTCCACGAATGCCGTGAACGTTCGATGTAAGCTCACCGCCTCACTGTCTTCGGAAACAGAAACGAGAAGTTTCCATCTTCGCGGTGCCTTGCATAATCGATGCGTGAACAGCTACCGGACACGCCTAGTGGCCGATTACTACGTCTGTGCTGGGTTCGACTCGGAAAACGGACAATTTACGACTCCGCACTATATCGGTGTCCGTCCGGATTTTAGTAGCTACATCGATATTACCCGGCTGTGAAATTCCAGACATTGCACATCCGCTATGTCGTGTATGCTCGATGCTTCATCCTTGAACATTTGCCGCCAGTGTCCGGCGAGCGTAAGCGAATGCATCGAACAAGTTGTACGCACAAGTTAGACACTCCTAGGCACTGCGAATTGGCCCATTTCCTATTGGGTGATGCCCTGACCTCCGGTTTTCTGGACCTTAGAGAGTAGTTACTCGGCATTGTGTACTAGCATGCTGGGAATCTTCGTCTCCGCGGCCAGCATGGCGGGTGTCTTCGGTGGCCTGCTCGCAGCCCGCAATTCTAGCCCTTTTCTAGTAATAATAAGGGGAAAGCTCTCGTGTTGGGACTTCGCGAGGTTCGCCCATAGTCGGACCGATGTACTAGCTAGAGCTTAGTTCAAGCTTAAGCGAGCAAGACGTTACGCTTATCGACTATATACGAACACATCGTTTGAAAAAGATACGACAAGCGGTTCTTCGACCTATGTAAAGCGTAGGTCTCTCGCATACTTAATTTTCTAGTAAAGGACGCCTAGATTACCTCGACTGCTATTTTGCCGGTAGTAGCACAAGGGGGAGCTCCATGCTAGCTCGAGTACTTGGAACGCCAGGGTTACGAGAATCGACGACTACTTTGCGAAGCTAGTAAGGTGTAGCCTATCTGTAGTCTACGCTGTGTCGGCTGATCTACAACGTCCACGACCGAATCGATACATCTACGAACAGCGTATAAAACTAGCAATAGAAAGAGGGTATTTAGTAAATCATTCACTGTAAGCGCTCTTATGCGTATTACGTGTTACACGTATAGACGTCGAGCCGGATCTCCGACGAGATGTAAAACAAATAGGGCGGTATTCATTAACCGCCGTCTGTCGGGTTAGACGTACAGCCCAGGACAAGGGCTGTTTGTGTCCAGAAAATACATCGTCGATACGATCGAGGCACAAACATCGGGCGGAGCGCCCATCGTTACCAGAACCATATATTCTTGTTGGTCCCCTCTTCCTCTACCCTTTCCTTTACGCAAGACCTTAACACTCTCCCGGCAAGCAATACTTATCCGCAAACAATGAAGATCTTTCAGCTCTCTGTGCTACTTAGCATGGCTGTCGCGGCTCTTGGTGATGGAGAAGAGCCTTACCACTGCGATGTATGCGGCGCATTCTAACCCTTACCGCTCGATCGCCTGTGCTAACTTATATATTGTAGGAAAGTTGCTTCGCTGGGGCTGGGGATCAGCCTGTTCGGTGCAGAGCTCTCAACTGCAACATCTACACCTGTAGCGTATGTGTCACCCTCTCCTTAGCTTGCAAGTACTTCCGACGGGTTTTGACTAACTTTTGGATGTTACAGGAAGGCAAATGTAGTAAAGACGGCAATTACTGTGTGCCACAGCTTGATGGTACAGCGCAGTGCGTTCCTCCGAACTGAGAGGGAGGTGGCGAAAGGAGGGCGTGGCTTTTCCAATTTGATAGGAGATGTAGAAGTTTTCGTTGTCCTTACACAAACGTTGTCCATAATCGACCTAAGCTGGTCGACCATTTGCCTGCTCTCCTCCCAGCGTCACTCCTCCATCTCCTTCCCGCTCGCGATCTTCGCCGCCTCCACTCTTAAACACCTTGAACATTCGACTTGAACATTCAACTTGAACACTTTGAACATGCACCGTGACCATTCAACTTGAACATTCAACTTGAACATTTAACTTAAATACCTTAAACATCCACCGTAAACATTCAACTTAAACATTCAACTTGAACATTCAACTGAAACACTTTAAACATCTACCGTAAACATTAACTTAAACATTCAACTTGAACATCTTGAACATCTACCGTAAACATCTACCGTAAAGATATACCGTGGACATACACTGTGGACTACTATAAACATCCACCGTAAACGTGCACTATAAACATTTACCTTAAATACCTTAAATGTACACCGTAAATACGGTGAACCTACACTACGAATGTCTACTCCGTATAGAGTAAATGCTGTAAATGTACACCTTCTAACATATAAATATAGACTCTAAACATCCCTCCTCTATAGAATAAACCTACATTACGAACATCTACTCCCTCTAACTATATAACGCATCGAGTAGCACTACTCGCGCGCCGTAGGGATAGGAATCTTCGCTAGCGGCAGCAATAGCAGCCGCTGGCCCTTCTACCTAGCTCGTTATACCCCTAAGCAGCAGTATTTATACGCCGGAAGCTAAGCAAGGGATAGATATACCTAACATTCGGTGTCGAGAAGCAGCGTATCTTATAGCTCATGCTTAAAAGCGTTTACAAAACGTAGCTACAGTTATACGCGACAGTCTAGGGAAGGATCAACCAATCACGCTCTTGTAGCAGCTACGCCCGGCTGCATCAGGATTTCACTAGATACGCTATACCCCACTGGTAGAGGCTAGACAGTCGTCTCTACCTTTAAGCTCTTGCCCGCTACCTTCTACGCGATCCGGCTACGCGCAGTCTGTATGCAATACAATATAAAGATGCAAATCCATCCGGCCAACAGACTCGCAGTCTGTCAGAATTCCGCTCCTTACCAACGCTTATCTGTCTGCGATTAAAGTTCGTCCGTATAATGTATTCACCGAGGGAAGTTTGTATTAGGGTTCAGATTGGGCGTCGCGTCCTGCTTTCCGGGCCGTCCACCTACACCACCGGTCGCAAAACTTAGTCCAAAGTTCCGAGCTTCTACCGCCCTCGACGGCAACAGCTTCGACGGCATCTACGATCGCGACATTCCCGTTGACAGAAGCCTTGTAAAGGGGTGCGCCAAGAAGTACATTAATTACATTCGGCCGCCTCTAAGCCAATAGCAGCGTATGTAAATTGACTAATAGCAACACACACGAGAGAGCCAGAGCATCGATCGCGAATGCCGCCGTCTTGCTGTCGTGCTAGATGACTGCGGGCTTCGGAAGGCCGGAGTTAAAACCGAGACGGTCGAGATTCTCAGATGCTGTTAGTCTCGGAAGACGAAATTGTTGCCAGCAACGTGTCCACGGCGAGAAAGGCAACGCGGAAGGTATCGGCAGGTTGGATGGGGATAAGTCTGACCGGGTGTGGAGGAATCAGCCGGTTGCTAAGCTGGCGTGGTCTACGGAAGGGGAGCCTCAGTCTAGGGTTGGCTCTTCTGCTGAGTCGAAAAACTATCGTATCTGACATCTCGATCTTTAGCACCCTAGGGAGAGGATCGTCTGGGTCGTGATCCGGGAGCGGCGTTGCGGCTGGGAAGAGGTATGGTGGTGCGTCCGGGCCACCCTCCGTCTTCAACTGCAGGCGCTTTAATCAGTGTGTCTCGCTTCCTCGAGACCGTCACCCAATGCGCGTTTGTAGTGCTCAGTAACAGCCTCCTCTCCATCTGGAGCTTCCCACCTGGGCCTTGATTCTAAGTATTTCTGCGCCTTGATCCTGAGTGTCCTTGCATTCCCGCAATAGCTTCCGCCTTTTTCATCGCGGTGTGTAGCTCGCAGCCCAGTTTGGTCGACTCGGCTTCGTGTTGTGTGCGTGGAAGTGCTCGGTGTCGGTACCTTTACGGAAAGCAGTTCCCTGCTTCGTATCCTCATCTGGGTGGCCGTGCTGGTTGGAGTACATCGCGGGCAGAGGGGAGCTCGAGGTTCAGGCCGATGGTCCTCCTTGGTGTCGACGCGATCCGTACAATACCCCTCCTCTTGGCCGAGTTTAGTTCTGATTGGACCCCCCCCCCGTTGTACGCTCTTGCTGTCATCTTCCTCCGCTGCGCATTCGTTCCGGCATTCGTTCCTGTTTGATCGAGCCTAGTTCGTGTTGGCTTCGTCGTGCGATGGGATGAACGATGCGAGCGAGCTAGCAAATAGTCACCGGTCACCTGTCACCGGTCATTGTGGCTGTGAGGACGTCGTAGTGGGGGAGGACCGGTTCAAATACTGGGAATGGCAGGAAATCAGGGAGAAGACCAAGAAGAGAAAGCAGAAGTAGCTCGAATGTACCATTGTCTTCAGTCTCATCCTAAAGCACATAGCGGAAACTCTTCCTCTCTTGATCCGTCAGATTCGCCCAAGTTTCAGAATCGTCATCGGCGGTGACCTCATCCTCTTGCCGTCCATACAGCCTGTCCCTTCTCTTGTTCACCCAGGTGTAGTACACTGCTAGTATGCCCACCAGTGCAACGCCACCAGAGCAGCAGATGACCAACACAACCCTCGCAAGATAGTAAACCGGCTTGTCTTGAGGTCGCAGAGCGTATGGGCCGATGATCCCGCCGGTAGCAATAGCGGCGCTCAGCAGCACGGAACAAACGGAGCGCTTGGTGTGCCCTCCAACGTTGGCGGCTAGCCATTGGTAGAGGATACTGTTCATGACCTAAGATGGAGCCCGAGAGTTAGCACGACTTGAGTTGGAGAGGGACCTTATTCAGAGGTGGATGCGGCAGCGATCGACTCACCGAGGCAAATTGATGGAACCACAGGCCCACCAGCTGTGCCGCGTGATTCTCACGAGGCATAAAGGCCAGCAAGCATGCGCCTAGCAAAGCAGGGAATAACGCAAGCATGGTCGCTTGAAACCTCGAGACCAGCTTGTAGCGAATCAACGACATGACGCCCGGTATGATGAACAGGGCAATCGCGCCGCCGGGCATGTTAAGTAATGCTGCTTTCTTGGAGCTGTAGCCAAATCCGCGGATCATGGCCGTGCCATATGCGCCGACGATGGTGCCCATAGTGAGGAGAGTCACGACCGTCGTTACCAGAAGCCAGACTTGAGGGTCCAGAAAGACTGCTTTCAGCTGCGACATCTCGAAACGAGAATTGGCGATTCCCGTCTTGTTGACCGACACGTGTTGAAGAATGATCCTTCTCTCTGGTTTCGTCAGGAACCGAGCGTTCATTGGAGTGTCCGGCAGGAAGATGACGGCCAGCACGCCGACCAGACCGCTTACAAGTCCCACAGTAAGGTACATAATGCCTGGATGTCGTTAGCCACGGAGATGATATATCGTTGGAAGATCACAGAACGTACGCCACGACGCCATTGAGGAGGTCTCTAGACTCTGAAACCCGTATGAAATTGCTCCACCGGCGATGATACTTGGCCCGATGCTGGAGATCCAGAAAGCGAACCTCAACGCCTGCTCGTCTTTTCGGTAATATTGGCTCGATAGCAGTATCAAGGAGGGAACCATGGATGCGTCAGACGCCCCCAAGAATAAGCGAGTCGTCAACAGACCACCATACCCTTGAACGGCGGCGGTACATGCACTAAACTGTCGAATCGTTAGAGAAGTGGCGAAGCGGGAACTGCTGGACCGACCAAGCCGTTGCATATCTATGAATGATCAGCTTCTTGATGTAGATCACATCTCACACACTACACACCATCATAGCGCCAACCCACTTCCCGATCGGTAACTTGTTCAAGGCGAACGGTATGACCAAAGTCATGGCCAAGTAGGACCAGTAAATCGCCGAGACGCAATTGTTCATCTCGTATCCGCGGAGGTGGATATCCTCCGGAAGACCCATCACGATGGCGTATCCCATGAGGTATTTGTCTGACGGTCAATCGTTAGTGACGCTGGCAATGGTAGAGACTAGCATACTCACCCATGAAGTGAAAGAAAAAGAGGAACCACATTATTGGGAGGATGTGTCTGTCAATCTTCCGACGAAGACGCCGAAGACTGTCCTCCGTTGGGACCTCTGTTGTGGACTCAAGCCCATCGCCATGGAGAAAGTCGTATGCTTTATCCAGGGAAGCTCTCCTTTGGCGGCCACGGTGCACCTCTTCGGCCGAGTCGCTAGATGCGACGAAATCAGGTGTAGCCTTCTCGTCGTAGTGAGGTGCCTCGGCGGAGCGCTGTGATGTCTTGCCTCTAATGGTCGGCATCGAATTAAGACCAGACAATGTCGACTGTGATGGAAAGAATGAAAGGGCCATCTTTGCGAAGAAAGTGACCTTTGCGAGCAGATGTGGTTATGTACCCATGTGATGCGATTCTACCGGCCACATCCTGCATGCAGTTACGGCCAGAGACTCCAATTGGAAATTCAATGATGTTGGCATATGCAACGAATCCATGCCTCTCCCACTCCGGCGGTGTCCGATCGAGTTTCACCGTCTCGTGGGCAAAGCTGGCTTCGAGGTCGATGAAGGTGCTGTGAATGCTGACCGCTCCGGCTCGCTGCCATGTAGCCCAGACGCTCTTCCATCATGGAAGGTGCGCTCCTTCGAGGCTCTTGCGCGCCACATCAGTGAGAAATCGTCATTGGCGCTTGGTGCGGCGGCCTTCGTCGGAGGCGCAACTTAGTCCATGAAAGAGATGCCTGTTCCCGGTCAGTGAGCTGGCATCTAATAAATCCAAATTCTGCGATTGATGAGCAGGGCCACCGCACATTTGCGGTGACTTGAGTCATGGATCATCTGCCGTCTGCCGTGGTGCCATCTATAGAGAGCACCGTTATGCTCAGTACATTGTTCAATGCTTTTTCCATTTGAACTATGGTGGTTTGTGCCCTTGAGTTTAACGCAGCGTGAACTGATGTGATGATGCTAGGCCGCATTATCGTGAGAATGGTGGGCCTGGAAGCAGAGTTGGAGATGGAAGGCAAAGCCACCAGCACTGACTAATCAGCCGAATTTTTGCCGATCCAGTTGCACGTCTTGAAGTTCTGGCCAAGAGCTGTACTGTGTCATTGCGAACCACTGCGCTTTGCTCACTCGCTTCGTTACTCGATACCATCCCCTGATCAGTACTCGTGATATGATAAGCCTGTTAGCAGGCACCAACAAACACGTCTCATGGCGTCGATGGCCTCACCGTCCCTTCAGCTCGCTCGCTCCTCTTCATTTACCAACATACAAATCCAAGCAATCCATGTCGCTGATTTCCGTACTGCTCACCATAGCCTTGGGGTCCAGCTGCTCGCCGTCGAATTCCAACCACACCTTCGCATCGTCGGGGAGTTGGAAAGATCTCTTGGACGCCATGACGATTTTCTGGAAGAGGGTTGTCTGTTTGTTGTTGTCAGCATACTCAATCCTTCATGTTCCTCAAAAGCGCGACGGGTAAGGTAGTACTCACCGGCGTAACCTTCAACCTAAAGTCCCTCTTCCCCTTCGCCTTGACCATCAACTTGATATACTCTTCTTGCTTTCCCTGCTGTCCTGCCGTCTCTTGTTCGTCGTCTCCCTCGGGCACTTCGCCCATCCTCTCCTTCCTCTCCCTCTCCCTCTCCCCCCGAATCTGCTTGTACCACGCCTCATCCATAGCTTCCACATGCACCTGCCCCGGCTGCTGCTGCTCGACTTCCGCGCCCGCTTTGCCCATCCCCGCGGCGTGATAGGGATCCTTCTCACCCCAGCTCGCGTTTCCCTCCGCGTCGATGACCAGTCCAAAGCGGCGACATGTCGTTGAGTCGTAGAGTCTTCGACCGCAGAATGTGAGGAAACAGTGATCGGGGAGGTTCCAGCGTTTGCAGTAGGCTTCTCGCACGGCGCCGAGGGTTTGGCTGATTCGGCGGCGGATCATCATGACGCCTTCGCTCATGGGGGAGGATACTAGGATTGATATGATGGGATCGGCGTGGTCTTCTGTTGGCGTGGATGTGGAGGATGCAGTCGGCAGGTCGAAGGTGGTGGGTGTTGAAGTGTGTTGGTCTTGCGGAGGTTTGGTCGCTGCTGCGAGCTTGCGCTGGGCGGCTGCTGCTCGGGCGTTTCGAGTAAGTGCAGCGATTTCGGGGTCGGAGTCTTCGTCTTCTGGAGGTGGGGAGGGTCGTCGGATGGATGTCGTCGCTGTGATTTGTAGATCGTCCTCGTCCTCGTCCGGAACAGGTCGCCTGGGTCTTGACTTTGCTGCAGGACTGCCCTGCTCGAATCCCTGTCGGGGCCGTCTCGGTGACCTCCTCACCGGCAGCACATCCTCCTGCTCCATAATGACCTCCCCGTTGAGCGGTTCATCCTCCTCATCAGAACTACCCAGGTCCACCACTCTGGTCCCAGCCAAAGCTTTCCTCAACAACGCCTCCCCCTCTTTCCCGGTGATCCTCCTCTTCTTGAGATCACCCTCCTTCTTCACCCTTCCATCCTCTTCATCTTCATCGCCACTCTTTCTCTTCGCCTTCTCCTTCTTCTCCTTGTTGACCCTACGTTCCCGTCTCTCCTCGCTCTTCTCCCGCTTCTTGCGCTCTTCCCTCTCTTTGCGCTTCTTCTCCTGTGCTATTCGAGCGGACTGCACGGCGAGGAAGTCGGAGGAGTGGCTGAAGAGGTTTCGTGAAGAGTCCGAGGTCTCGTTCTTAGGTTGTGTCGGTGGGCCGTTTTCTGAATCGGAATGAATGGTGAAGTCGGCGTGTGGTGCTTTTGGTGCGGTCGGAGCCGGCGCGGCGACTTTGAAGAACGACATTGCAATGTCGCGAGGCTCTGTCCCAGGCAATGCGCTCAGAGATTCTGTGCTTGTTCTGTCACAAAGCCAGGTCCGGACTGAATTTCCAGCTGTCGGTGTGGTCTCGTTGATCGTGCTCCGTTCTCATGTGTCCACAGTCGAAAGTCAGGGCAGCTCCGAGTTCCTCGCTCCATCAACGTGATCCGATCCTCCACAGTTGTTTACTTCCTGGTGACAACACAAGCCGCACTTCCAGCGTTGTCTGAATCGGGTTCGCTGCGGACAGTTGTTGTCTCCTCACTCGCAATAGCGGAGTACGGCCACGGTGTCAAATTCTCTCAAGTCCGTAGGTGAGAAGGCGAGTGTTGTTCAAGGAAGAGAAAAAGTGACAGGCCGTAAAGTGAAGTCCGAGTCGCGCTGGACGTGGATCGCGTCTGTGGGGGCCGAGAAACTTTAAACCTTAACCCCCGCCGCTAAATCCCCAAAGGCAGCTGCGAGGTCTCGCTCTCTTCTCTTTACTTCACTTCACTCTCGTTGTGCTACAATCACATGCAGAACGATTTAGGGCCCCAGTACCTCAGCTCTCTCGCTCGAATTGCACAGTCCAATCTACAAAGGGTTGAGAGTGACGACCGCGAAGAATGTTGGGACGAATGCGACTAGAGAGAATTTGTATTAGGTAGCAGCACTCGTCTATGAACAAAATTATGAACCGACAAAAAAAAAGCAGAAACATCTATCCAACGCAGCAACTTTTGTGTAAAGACAGAATCCAGGTGCAAAATCAGCACCAACTTTTCGCAGCCCGTCTCACCAATCCTGCTCAAATCCTTCAGACATCGACAAGATCCTTCGCGCCCTTCTCGCTGCAGACATAGACCACCTCGTGGCGATCCGTGAAGCCGTTGAACCTCGTGGCCGAACATTTGGTGTACGCGCCCATCTCCTCAAAGTAGAGCCAATCGCCCACATCAACCACATCCTGAGCGAACCACTTCTCGGCAATACAGTCGATACCATCGCAAGTGGGACCCCAGATGGAGTAAGTGATGGCCTTCTTCGCGCGGGCTGGCAGAGTCGTGGAGGACATATCTTCGGCTGACACATAGCCAGAGTCGAGGAGGTTGTCGGTCGAAGAATTCATCCTGCTGTAGTTGAAGCCATCGGCG
>AFIV01000338.1:0-11485 GCA_000223765.2 Zymoseptoria ardabiliae STIR04_1.1.2
ATACCTACCCCCTACCCTACTCTATCTATTAGTGCTAGGTATATTACCCTACCCTACCTCTACTAATAGACCGCTATTATAATCGCTACCTTTAGCTACTCCTCCGCGATCTCGTCTTAAAGGCTCTAAAGCGTCTTAAAGCCGACGACAATACCTAGCTAATTAAGGATAGAGATAAGACGACTCTTAATACTACCGGTAATAAGAAGGAGACTAAGAGCGCTCGGTATCTAGTTAGATATCTATAAAGGTTAGTTTAGGCTCGGATCGTTTAGATAAGATGTTACTTACTTATCGAAGAATAGCTACTTAATAAGGCCCTTTAATTTAGACCGGAGCTCCTTTATGCTAACTAGCTACTCTCGACTAAGGACCCTCTATAGGCTACTAATACGACGACGATATGTTGCGCTTCCTAGCTCTCTATACTACTTACGGACTATAGCCTCGAAACTACCTATATTAGTATTACTAATTACCTCTATTATATTATTAAACTTCTACCGGATCGTACGTCTTAGTACGCGCTTACGTAGCTACTACTCTAGGCCTAGTAGTTCCGGCTCTTCTTCTTGTAGGTGTTTAATATTCTCGTACTCCGGATTAGCGTTAGGATCCTTAGTCGTCTCTCCTACGATCTCGCCGTTACTAAGGTTATCGTCCTATTCGTTATAGTTAGGACGCTTAGCCCCTCGGCGAGGGCGCCCGATTTATACTACTTATTTATCGTTAAGATAAGTACTATCGACGATATCCGATAGGAGATTAGAGTCTATAGAGGATAGGGAACCGCTACTAAACTATATAATTAATACTAGCGGTATACTTTTAATACGCTATCTTCGATACTAGCGGTACGCTTTTAATACGCTATCTTTAATGTAGACGATGCGCTTTAATGCGCTTTAATTAAGAACGTTAGAGAGTTTCTATTCTAGTATTAGAAGGTTTTTGTTCTAGTTTATAAAGGCTTTAGGGTATTTGTCTACTAACGACCGATTCTAGTCGATTCTAGGCGTAGTTTTAACTACGTAAGCAAACCGACTTTACTACTATATTTATAAGACTCTACCGATTAACCTCGTCTACTCGAATTGTTACTACGACGTAGTTAGAAAAACGGTGTTAGTCTATAGTACTTAAACGTCTCTTAGGCCCTAAAGCTGGGGCTGAAACGGAGATAGGCCAACTGTGTCGACTTCTGGGTGACCTTGATCCAGAAAGTCTTGAACAGAGCCTGGCTTAAGCTTGGAAATGCACGACCGACATCTTTGACAGAGAACTCGGCTCATGCAGTCGGCTTGCAGTCTCGATTCGTCTCGATTACATTAAACGCGTGGTTACAGATCGACAGGAAGAAGAACGGCTTCTCCGAGCTCTCCTCACTCAGCTCGAGGGCACTCAAGCACCGCCACTCCCTAGGGTCATGCTGAATCTGGCGCACAACCTGAACAAGCAAGGCCGACATAGCAAAGCTGGAGGTATCGCGCTAGCGGTGTTATCGCTGCTTCAAGACAGTGAGTTGTTTGCCGGGAGAGTCACCGAGAAGATAGAGTGCCTCAAAATCATGTCCCACAGCCAATATAACGAAGGAAGGATATTTGCTGCTCGAGATTCGATGAGACGAGCAATACGCATGGTCTGTCATCATTGGGGAATGCGGCATGCGTGGGTGGTGGAGTTCTTGACTGTTTTGGAGGACTGGCATCGAGCTGTGGGTCAAGAGGAGGACGCGATCAAAACGATTGACTAAAAGCAACGAGATCGCGGAGTAGACTGGTTTGAGAGCATCAGGCTTGTATGGCAACAATTCGAGAGTCTAGCGGCGCGAACTGATACTAGGTACTGCCGAAAGAGCTAGTTACGTGGTGGTGGATGCGACCAAGCGTATCGAGCACAAAAGGAAAACACTTTCGCTTACCAAAACTCCAGCTTTCGCATTGAGCCTGCGGCGCCCAGAATAGTTTTCCTAAGCTTTCTAACGAGCCTATGCCTTACGCGCTCGGGTATACGTACGTCGGTGTCCTCGCAAGCTCGGGCTCCTAGTACTCACTTCCCTCGTTGAAACTTCGGCTAGCTTTGTCCGAAGACACTGCTTCGTACGCAGGCAGGACATATTCTACGCATAGAGAAACTCAGATTGTACCTTAATATAGCTAGCCGTGTACGAAGGTTATGCTTCCACATGCAGATATGAACCTCACCTCATCGACAATGGCCGCAGCCGCTCATGCCCGCCCAGTCGTTACGGATCTGAGACTATGCTTCCATTCATCAACTAATGCCTCGACGGGTACCGAGCCGGATGGGCAGAGATGGCACCGGATAGAGAAAGAGCTCTATCTGCATACACACAAACACCGTGCATGGCTATATGTAGTACTCATGGACGAGAACATGCTAGGGACTGATCACCTACTGGTCGTGGACATTCGGGTCGGAGAACCTCATTCTAGGCGAAGCGACTATGATCGTCCTTAGGAGAGACGGCCCGGCGATGTCTGGTTGCTACGAAGAGCATTTGCTGGCAAGCTTGAAGAGGCGGTGACAGCGGTCGATGTTCTCTTTGGTGGAGATGCATGTAATCCGCGACCGCAATGGTGTATCACGCAATCGCCACTCCAACTGAACGGTCCGCCTGGAACTCCAGTTGCGTGGCTAAGCGTCTGCCGTGGGAGACCAAAGCCAGTCTCAACTTCCCGCGTGCCTTTGCGGGTTAAGCAGAATGGAAGATTCAAGATAGTTCAGATCTCGGACACGCATATGGTAACTGGTGTAGGGAGATGCACTGATGCTATAGATGCCGCAGGGAACGATCTGCCACCGAGTGAGGCGGACCCGCTCACGGTGATCCTGATCGAGCACATCTTAGATGTGGAGATTCCGGACCTCGTAGTACTCACTGGGGATCAGTTACATCATGACATCCACGACAGTCAGTCAGCCCTCTTCAAGGTAGCTGCCCCCATGATTCGACGTTCAATTCCCTTTGCGGCTGTGTTTGGCAATTATGACAGCGAAGGCATACATGCGCTATCTCGTAAGTAAGAGGCGCCGCATTTATGGACTCTAGCTGATAGTTTAAAAGGCGCAGCACAGATTGCAATACTTCAGGATCTGCCATTCAGTCTCTGTGAGCCTGGCCCGGAGGACGTCGACGGTACTAGGAACCTCTACCATGACATTCTAGCCCCAGCTCCATCGCAGCTCTCGCTAGCGTCTCTTTACTTCCTGGACTCGCACTCTGAAAAGCAGGATCAGTCTCAAGTGTCCGAATACGATCCCATTACGCAAAGCCAGATTGATTGGTTCACGAGGACTTGTCGAGCGCAGCGAAGCAGTCGTAAGGACCACGATGGGAACGAACCCTTTCACCTCTCTCTGGTGTTCCAGCATATTCCACTGCCTAAGTTTGGGAATTGCGATCTCCGCATACGAAGCGGGAGCCGACGGGAACCCACTGAGGGGCCGAGGACAAACACGCATTTCTACGACGCTCTGGCCAAAGAAGGCGTATCAGCACTGGGCTGCGGGCACGATCATGTAAATGACTTCTGCGCCCTGCTCCCATGCCTATCGGCAAGTGAACGCCGGACCCCTGTTAAAATCGGTCCTTGGCTGTGCTATGGAGGGACCGCCGGATATGGTGGGTACTGTTCGTACGGCAGGCAGCGATTTCACCGGCGGGCGCGAGTATGGGAGATCGAGCCTGAGGCTGGGAGGTTGACGACCTGGACACGGGTCGAATATACTGCAGGAAAATTCGACGAGGTGGTGCTCGTGGACAACGGAGAAGTTGTAGATCTGCCTGAGGATTGCTCAAATACAACAACGTGACCACTGTTGCGGTATGCCCAAATTGTGGGGGGACAAATGTCCTGCTTCGCATACCAGAACGAGCCGCTAGGGCATCTCTGGCGACAATTGTGATTGGTGTTTCTCTTCGAGGTACAGGTAGTTCAGATTGTAAATCAGCAGGCAAATAGACGTCGTGACACGGGAAGTAGGTGTCAGGGCGATGAAGCTCGAAAAGCGATGGCTGGGCTTGGGAACCGATGCTGCCTGAGGCAACCAATTACGGAATGCGGAACGGGCCATCGTATTATTCAGCTTTACTTTAGCACACTCAACATATCAGGCGCTCTACTACTCAACAAGAGCCCCGTTATCTGTTCCACCTGATCTCATGGACTGTCTGATACTCGCCGACGGCAGCCGTGTCGACTCGTCCAAAGTGATCGGCAATGGCGCCGATGGCTTTGTGATTCGCTACGATTACGAGGACCATGTTTTGAAGATCCCAAACCTTCTCGGACATCTACATCCGAGCGGAGACATTGAGGCTCATGTCGACAATGAACTGTACTACGACTCTCTGGAAAACGAGAAACAAGTCTACAAACGACTGCAAAACGTCGCCGGCGTCGCTGAATGTCTTGAGTGTTCAAAGAATGGGATCCGACTGAGATATTATCCGAATGGATCGCTACACGAACTCATTTCTCGCTACGGTCCACCTTCAATGTGTTGGAGATGGCGATGGGCTCTTCAAGCTACAGAGGTTATTGCTCGCTGCCATGAGAGGGGAGTCCTAGTCTTGGACATCGCTCTGCGCAACTTCTTGCTCACGGAGGATTTCAATCTTCGCATTGTCGACTTTGCGAATAGCTGGCTGATCTCGCCAGAGGAGGACATTACAAAGGTCAATGTCTATGGGGGAACAGCTTCGTTGGACATGCTCTATCTCTCCACCGTCATCTATTCGATTCTGACCTGGCAAGACTATTCGACCGATTGCTCCGATGAGTCGAACTGGCCGAGCTCAGATACAATGCCTGACCTGACCGGCCTCACTTTCGGTCCGGTTATACAAAAGTGCTGGCTCAAAGAATACACATGCATCCAAGACTTTGCCCGCGAGCTACAGTGTGCAGCGCCTCCGACGAAATCACTCGATCACCGTACTCTAGTCTTCGCTTCGACTGAAGTCAACGTCCGGTCTTCATTGTCTGGCTCTCCGCCTGGAAACAGTCAGCTCAAGAACACAAAGAATGCGCATCCATGGACGGACCTTTTTGCATGGTGGACACTTGTTAAACCTGTCGTGGCTGGAGGCCTGAGAAGCTTTTGTCGGTGGCTGGCACTGTGTGCCGCTAAGTTGAGCCGTCTCGCATAGTAGTATGTTTGTACGACCAGACTCGGGAATTTCGACGGTGTGTCCGCATTTCATGAATTTGCGCGGAGCCGGTGGGACTAGTATGCACATCGCTGGGATTTGAGGATGAATTGAAGGCAACGGAATGACCAATTATTTCGTGGGTCGAATGAGTCGAAACAGTTCAACGTGCAGGTCATCGTTCTTGCTTTGTACTCTGGGAAAATTGGGTCTCTGGCCAATTGGAAATCATCAAGGGGACTCTCGAGCTGTGCCGCTCGCGTGCAGATGCCCGCCGCTGAGCATAAAGCCCTGGCCCCGTGCACATGATGCGCAGCTCAGACTTATAATACCGCTTGGCGTGGACAGGGCTCAGGACAGCGTGTACGTACTGGCTATGGGTCTGATTCCGATCGCACGCCGTGAGTCATTGCATCCCCTTTGCATCAGCTCAGTAACTTTGCATCTGTCCGTCGGGCTATCTTCGTGCGATATTGCGCTGGGATTTCGAGCGAAGGTTTGTGATCAGATGGCTGTGATACGAGCGAAATTAGCCTGCCATAGAGGATGATGGCTAGTCATTCTGCTTGGCACATCGGAGAGTGGCTCCCTTGACCCCAGCCGTCAGACATTACAATCACTAAAATAGCAACGGATCCACCTGTGTAGGTGCCGCTGATGGAATCTAAGACCCCATTGCGTGGCTTGCCCACCATGTTCTCGTCAAGAGAGTTGTCTCAACGATTCGGCCGCAGGTTGGTCCGGCTCGAAGACAGGCCTCGAAGACACCTCCAAAGCTCGTCTTCCTTCCGTCTTTTGCGTGGCCTGCTTCTTCCCTGCTGGCGCAGAGATCGGTACATCCGCGGAAGAAGGCAGCGGGGCCTTTGTTGCGCACTCCGAAAAGTGACGCGGATTAAGACGTAGAATGGCGGCGCAAGTGTTATTTCGGGCTTTCGGCGTTCTGGGCGCGCCGATGCTCAAGCGTTTGTTTTCGGCGAAGACAAGATGGCACTTTCCAACAACGTCGGGCGGAATTGTTTGGCAGACCGAGCACCGACAAGAAAAAAATGCTCGTGGACGATGGAACAGTACTGAGACAACACCGGACAAACGCTCTTTTTCGCTCCGCATCACCTGTTATAACTAGCAAGACTTGCCAGAGGACATGCATCGATCTCTTGCCGTGGTCTGAGCACTCCACTAGCTGCCGCGCAACGGGCATCTGGCGTATATGGATAAAAGGGCAATACCCACTTTCAGGTTGGCCGACAAGCGCGGAATTATTACACATTTATTGCTAACTACGTTAACGACAGGCGTTAAGAAGCTTACCCCTTGTCTATACATCCTTACATCGTGTTGAGTATCTCTAGATAGCTCGCTGTCAACCTATGTCTATTTAACCTAGAGTAGTTTTATTAACGCTAATATAGTCGGTGTTTATGTTCTAGTTAGTGTTCGTCTCCTTCGCACCGCTAGACGACTGCCCGTTACTATCGATAAGGCTTTTAGGAGGGAAAAGCTATAGTATACTACTCCGTATATCTTCGTCTAGAGGTTTACCGGTTATAGGATAAAGACCTACTTCTCTTATTTCGTCGAGGTATCTAAGATTATGTCTCTAAATTAACAATAGCTTCTATCGTCGGTTTTCCGTCTAAGACTTTCTATAGATAGCTATAAGATTAGATCTCGTAATCTATACCGGCTCTAGAATTGCCTTAGACCGCTATTTAACTAGAAACTTCGTAATCGGGATTCTTAAGCTACTAGTACTGTCGGCTTTAACGATCGCGAGAATTTTCTTAACCTCGGCGGCTTTTGTACTACGAACGTCTATATAAGAGTAGGGAAACGTCCTAGTAAGTACTAAAGTAGTGCCTCGACTAAGTTTACCGCTAGCGATAAACTTATATACCGGGACGTCTAAGGTTCTAACATTAACGATGTAGCGATAACCTATTCTAACCTTTTAAATAGATATAACTTAGCCTATATACGTAGTACCGTCGCTACTAAAGACCGGGCCGTCTATACTAGATAACCTAAGTCCGGATAAAGTATAGTAGGTCCGTAAATAGCTTTAGTTCGTAGATAGACTAGAAGCTCGAAAGGTAGTAGACGCGCCTAAAGCTAGCCTCTAGGGGCGGCTTTCGCTACTGTTAGAGAGAGTCTCGACATCGGTTTCTACTTCTTTTATATTCTATACGATTAGTAATTCCTACGTTCTCTAAATACCTTTAATTTGCTTTTCGAGATCCGGCGAGAACTTAAAACGGTTAATTTGCTCTTACGAGGCGAGTCCTAGCGCTATTTCTCGATAACTAATATAGTATAGCGTACTCGTAAATCTAAGTCGCGACTAGATATATTTGTCCTAGTATTCGGATAGGCACTTAGTAATCCTTTTCCTTTACGCCGAAATCTCGATTTACTTATATTAGCTACTCGTTAAATGTAGTTAGGGAGGTTAAGTTTTCCTCCGCGCGATTAAACTATCCCTCGCCTACTCGATCGAAGAGCATTAATAATAGTTTCTTAGCGGGCCGTATTATACTTACCTATAAAGGCGACGGCAAATTATAGTCTTCCTTAATGTAGTACACTATTTAATTAGTAATACTATCCCCTAGACCTAGTATAGCTCTACGAACAATTTTCCTAAGGAGCATCGCGGTTTAGGGTAGCGTACATAACTTCTAGGATATCCCGCAACGAGTAAGGTCTTTTATAGTGTTTAGACATTAGAACGCTATTGTTCTAGCGATAATGTCTAGCCCTCCCTCGGGCGTAGCTCTTAAATTACTCTACTTAGATTTTCTAAGTCCTTTATTAAGATTCTTCTAACTAGCGATAAGCTCGCTAAGCTAAACGAATTCGCTAAGAGTCTTATAACTATTAAGTATAAATTTATCCGGTCTCTAGCTAGTAGCTTTGTTTAGTTTAATAATCTCGTCCGTTCGGCTCTTAATATCGGCTTCTAATCCGGCATTATAGCTAAGTTTCTAGAATTTACGGAGCTTATTCCTAATACCTTATAATATCCGTACTACCTTAAGCGGAAGCTTAACGACTATTTTCTCGGCGTACGCTACTACCTCTCGGCCTAATCGATAGAGCTCCCTCTACTCCTCTTATTCCTTTCTTTCCTCCTCTAAGTCTATATCCTCGTCGCCTAACCTATCCTCGTCGCTTAACCTATAGGCCTTAACATCTTACGACTTGCTCTATAGTGCTAGTTACGTATATTTCGTACCCTTTGCTAGACGTATATGTTCCTCTTCCGAGACTTCTTCTATAGTAGCCTTCCTATCCGACTTCTTACCCTTTCTAGTTCGAGATTTATTAGCAGTTAGCGTTAATACCTTAGTAGTCGACATATTAGGACCTTATAATAGGTTCGAAGCTTAGTTCTATTAGACCTTTGCTATTAATAGCTTTTGTGTTTTTTAAATTATAGCGATATACGAGGAGCATATTTATAGTTAGGGTACTTATAAGTATAATAGTAGTCTAAGATACTACTAGTTATAGGAGACTAGAGTCCGGGTAACAATTATACGTACTCGTACGGCGGCGCTAGCGTAGTTATAGGTAATCGGAGAGATCGGGAACTAGGATTCGGAGATAAGCTCGATAGCTTTACGGAACGATAGTAGTTGTCGCTTCTAATCTATAGCTATAACGCTTCGCCTATAAACATACTAGAGTTCTTTATACTATAAGTAACAGTCCGATAGCGTCTGTTCTATGTTAGCTATATCTGCCGCTAAGATCCTCCGCCCTAGTTAGTAAATCGTAGAGCCTCGAAACGTTCGACGACTTACGAGATATTAGGTCGCTAATGTGCGCCGATAGATAGTATCGCGTAGAAAAGATTCTCTAGCGGATCCTCGCTATACCTAAGACGCTTATACTCCTTAGTATATCTCTTCCTCTATACCTCGAGTTCTACGTCCGTTAGGTAAGGCCGAGAAAAGGTCGTAAAGGTCCTCTAAGGATTAAAAGTATAGGAAGCTCTACTAATGCCGTCGGAACGAGGGTAGTAATAAACACGATTCTATAGAATACTAGGCCCGTTGCGTAACAACATCTGTACGCCGACGTATACTATTACCTAAATATTAACTTTGTTACTATACCTTTCGAACGATATATCTTCTATCTCTAGGGCGACGTACGGAATCGTACCGACCTTTCCTAGGTAAGGCGTCGAGTCGCTAGGGTTATCGGCCTCGATTATGTAGCCTATGTCTAGTACGATAGCGCGAGGAGGGTCTAGACTATAGATACCTATGTTTACGGGTTTTAAGTCTCGGTAAATAAAACCCGCGAGATAGAGAGCTCTAATGCCGCGTAAGGCTTATAGATAGAGTTAAGTATAAAGTTGCCTCTTATATATACTAGGCTCCCGTAGTAAGAAGCTAAAATCGTATCGCGCGTACGGTAAGAATACGATATAGGTACTATAGTTACCCGCGATACTCTCGAGGAATACGAGTACGAATTTAGAGTTATTAAACTCTACTACCTTTTCTATAATGTTTCGATACCGGGAGACTTCCTTATTAATCTAGTAGCTACGAATACGTAACCTATTAATCGTTTTTATAACAACGAGCTAGCCGTCTAAGGATATCGTAGATATAACGACGGACTCGGAGCCGCTACTAATACGTCCTAATAAGCGCTACTTACTAATATAAATATCGTCCTTCGAGGGTATAGGCGATTCGTAGATTAGTAGAAGGGACTAACGTAGTATATCTCTTAGGTAAATCGCTCGGTCTTTAGAGAAGGCCTTATCGTCGTCGACGCTATACTTAAATTCGTACTTAGCCTCTCCGATCTCTAGAGGTGCTATAGCTTACTAAGGACGTAGACTCCCTTATTATAGCTTACGACAACGTACTAAGTATTAACCTAGATCTACTTATTTACAAAAATAGCGAGAACCCCCGTATCGAGGAGAAAATTAAAACGAAGGTAGTTTCCCGTAATGCGTAGTCTTTTATAATCGTCCGGAAGGCCGAGCGTAATGTCTAGACGACCGTTATAAGGATCTCTCGGCTATCGACTATAGCCGTATCGCTAGCCTATTCGAGCAATCTCTAGAGGCGAATTAAGGCAGAATACGAACCTACCGCTCTATACTTTTTGCTCTAATAGGTTATACTCTAGGTAAGCCTTAGTCGTATCCGTCGAGTTCCTAACATTAGTAGGCTCTTAAAGCGCCGCGCCTAGTAATATTTAACCGGCGTTAATATATATAAATTGTCGCTAGTACGTATACTCGGACGGGTAGCTCTATAGGTAGTCGTATAGTCGGCTAAAGGCTAAGATAGCATTTTTATTACGAGGACTAAGCCTTACGAAGATAGAGCGGTTAGAATAGTTAGGCATACTAGTAGTAGGCATTATAAGGGAAGATACTAGAATATAAAGGACAGATTGCGTATACCGGAGAACGTCGAGACGCCGCTACGATAGAAGTCTATTATATAGACCCCGGTAGGCTTATACGCGGAAGACGGGTAAGCGGTAGTACGAGGGTACAACGAACAATAAAAACGGATCTAAAACGCCGACGTAGCGGTAGCGCATTCTATATATATAAATAGGGGTGTTGCGCTATTTGCACATATAGTGTACATAGTGCAATATGTACTATATATACGTAGATTTTCGAAGTAGCTATTGTACACATAACGGCTATCCCGAATAGGTAGTTCCGGAAGCTAGTGTACGTAGGGTAGACGGGGCGGAGTAAAGATAGTAAGATCGAAAGGATGTCTATATATAGGCCTAGAAACCCGCTTCTTTTTACGGCTATATAGCCGATAGCTCGATAGATAGCGAGCAACGAAGTCTATATCGATAAGTAGTCTATACCGTCGTCGTCGCCTATTTAAGTTAGCGTCCTAACTATATATATAATAGTATATATAGTAGAAATCCTTACGTATACCGTATAGTAATACCTCTATCCTATTATAAACTACTCGGGTAGAGATAGGTACCTATAGGGGCTAGGATAAAACAGGTACTAAATTAAGCGCTATACTAAAATTAGTATAGTAGAGTTAGGGCTCTACCTACCTCGTCCTACGTATATTGCCCTTACCTCTCCTACTATTATATATACCTTAGGGGTACTAATATCGCTATATATTACCTTAATTCGACTATTACCGCCCTTAAACCCTTCTCTTATCTCTTATTAATTATAACGAGGAACAGCTTAATTATAATCCGAATAAGGATAAGAAGATAGATACGGATAGTAGACTATAGAGGTAAAGATCTAGATCGGTATCGTAATCTATATAT